>JADRCD010210700.1:11553-29388 GCA_019843815.1 Montemys delectorum
TTTCTCATCATAATGCAATAAAAGTTTAAAAAAAAAAAAAAAGAAGACATGTTGAGGAAAGGGGAAGGGACAAAGGATGCGACATGGGAATAGTCACAGGAGAGGAGAGCACAGATCCAAGGAAAGGCTGTGTGTGCGTGTGTGCATGTGTGCGTGTGTGTGGCTGGGTGGGGTGGAGTTTGCTTGAAAATGCCAACTCTTGGATATTTTGTATGATAATTAAAAACACAAACGAGAGACTTCCAGGTACCATCGCGGCCCTTTAGTCACAGACAGACAAAGACGAAAGTCTCGGTGGACTGTTATGTGTGATGGCTCATTTTAGGTGTCAACTTGACCACATCTGGAATCAGCTAAAACTCAAGCTGGGCACACCCATGACGGCTTTCTTGGTTGGGAGGAGGCCAAGGTGTGACATGGGCCACACCTTCTGATGGCACTCCACATAAAACAGAATTTTACATTCTCTCACTTTGTGTGTTGTTTTACTCAGTTGTAAGCAGCTCACTCTCTCGTAACTTACCTTTGTTTCCATCCATATTACACTGGAATTAAATACTTTTTCGTTAATTTTTAACAGTTGTAGCAACAATGTGATTTATTTTTAGTTATGTTATAAAAACACTTTGGTGTAGATCTCTCAAAAAAGATAACTTCAGAATTAACAAAAAAAAAGGTCATTAAGAGATTTCTAGGCTTTGCTTTATATATATATATATAAACCAGTACTTAGAATTTCACAGTGAAGAGGTCCTAAATTCTCATACAATATGAGGTTATATAAAAATAGAAGACGTGGACACCTTTAAATCTTTAATCCTTTAAGCAGCAAGCATATTACTCTTCCAGGCCAAACACTGCTCAAACAAAAAAAGAAAATAATGACGTGCAAAATATTTACAAAATATGCAAAGCACACAATAAAGACATCTCACTATATACATGTGTCATATTACTAATGAAACTACTATTTTTCTACTGTGTGCTCTAGTGTTTGTAAATCAAATTGCAACACACCCCTCACATACAGCACCTAAGCCCATGTCTGGGTCAGAACAGATTTTAAATGAACCACAGATACTGAACATCTGGACAGATGCTGGTGCTGAACAACTTGACTGACATCTTCCACAGACTGTACTGAAGGTCTACTGACGAGAGACAAGACAATGAAAGCTGTCACGGTATAATATGCACGTACACAAGACAAGTGCTTTCAAAAATGCTCTAGACAGTTTAAGATACATAACCGTCTTCCATGGCTTTTAAAGTAAAAATAAGTATAAATTCTTTAATATTATTTTTAGATCAGTTACATTTTATTCGGGGCATAAACTATTAAGGTGATTTGATGAGAAAAAAAAGGGGCCTTTCTGCAAGCCACCTTCAATTACATCAGAATAGAGGGTCCTTTTGAAGGAAAAGCTGAAAATTAAAATTGACCAATGGGCTGGAGAGCCCATAAAGGGACTATTTTTCCAGTACTTAAGGAATACATGACCCCTCTGATGTGGGCAGCCTGCCGCCCTAGCAACTCTCCCTCTACAGCAAGCCATGCTTCCCATATGAAGTCATTCTATCAAAGCTGTCAGTAACACGCTGTTGAAACTCCGTCATTGTAAAATAGTCTTTGTGGGTGCTAGTGATTTTGTGTTGGAATAAAAAGACCTTAAGTCTCTGTTTCTTCATTAAAACCGGTCTCGGTACTTTAGCTAACGGCACAATTATTGCAATAACACAATGAGTTCACCTTGTGATGATGATGATTTAGCCCTAAGTCAAACCACAAGCCCAGGTTGGTTGGAAGGATCATACAAATGTATTCAGATGTACAACAGAGATTTATCAAGAAAAAAAAACAAAACAAAACAAACCACTCTGTATCAAACACAGATCCTCTTAGTGAGTGTGAACTTTAAGTTCAGAGGATAAACTGTAAATAAATGTTTCCATAACCACCATCTCTACATAACTGACAAAAGATCGTTCTAAATTCCCAACATAGGCAGATACTAGCTAAAAGCAAATAGCATTTAGAAGCATTTTTTTTTTCAAAATTAATATTTTCAAAGAACTTAAAAAACATTATATCTCACCAAATTTTAAGTCCTTTTTCTGCATGTGAATGATTCCAAACCTCTATTACTGATAGGTAACAGGGTCAATGACCTTTAAACAAGGACTTTGCATTAGGACCCCAAACTATGTTAAAGGATTAGCAGGTTCAATACATTCTTTGTGGTTTCATATAATTGCTTTGCAATTGATTTAATTGCTTTCTTTTAAAGGAATATACTAAAATTCCTTTACAAAAAAAGCAACATATTTTGAAAAAAGGGATATGAAGCTATCATTTCTTAAATATGAACATATCAAAATCTGAAATGCAGGCTATTTATCTTGCACTCCTAACATAGGAAAGAGTTTTTTAAAAAATTTAAATTAAAGAAAAAAGCAAAAAGATAAACATCCTTAAGGAACTTAAGGAGTTTTTTTTTTTCATTTTTGTTTTTTTTTTAACAATTCCCAAGTCAATATTTTTGTCCTAACAGTTTTGAGTATGAAGAGACAGGAAATAAGAAACCTCAACAAAATAAATACAGTAAAAATGAACGAAAACCCCTTGGTATACAGAATACTTTTCTTCCCATGAGATCACAGTGGACACTAGAAAGAAGGCCGACCAGAGGCTTCCTGCTGTGTCACACCACTTACACCAGTCCACTGCCACACTTCCTGTGTGTGCACCCACTTAGGCTAGACCACCGCCACAGGAAGAACTGGTTTGCCTCGTTTGGATCAGTCAAATGAGCACTGGTACAACGATAGGTGAGCCTTTGTCCAGCGTAATTAGTGCAATGAAGGCTGTGAATCTGTCTGAATCCCAATGAGTGAAGGCGGCTGCTGACCGCCAACCGTGGTCAGCACTGGTCTTGGGTTTAGGCGGGGTGGCATGGAGTTAGCAGGGCGAATGAGAGGTGGTGGAGGCTGATTGAGAGTTGGCCGGGGCTGGATGAACCGAGCCTGCTGCTGGAGTGGAGGAGGTTGCCGGTGAAGAGCAGGGGCAGCGGGCAGCGTTGGACGAAGAAGTGGTGGGGGCTGGTTCAGAGTGGCAATGGGGACTGTTGGTGTTGGAGTGGATGATGGGGCAGGAGGTGATGGACCCAGAGTCCGAGGAGCCTGTGGGGTCTGTGCCTAGAGGTGAGGAAACAAAAATACCTGTGTGAGATTTAAGGCCTAACAAACTTGATACAATATAGTTTGGGCTGTCACGGGAAAAACAAAACAAAACAAATAAAACCAAAACCAAAATGTAACACCAGTGTTTATTGGAAGCACACGCTTCTTTTATTTTTAACAAAATAAAAAAAAAAAAAAAAAAAAAAAACCCTCCCCACCCGAAAACAAGAAACAAAAAACCCAACAAGGCCACCAAACAGACATCTTTATTAGTAAACAACTTAACAGTAGAAATAATACACTTTCGCTCTGCTAGGACCAGAAGCTGGCATGTCCTTATGACTAAGCAGTCAGAGACGCCTCCGGAGGAAGTGTATTGTCAGCCTTCTGCTCTTTAGCTAGTCCTTACACACCCTCACAGCACACCACCAGAAGGGTGGCTCCTCAGCTCAGAGTAGCTCAAATCCCAGACACACACACACACCTCTTCTTCGTCAGTGCTCTTCCCTGACGGCTCATTAGAAGCACCTTTTGGCTCCTCCCCTAAAGCAGAAGTGCCAGCATTAGAAGCCTGGGTTCCTTGTTCTGCTTCCCACTCCTGCAATACCTCCTCTAAGTTAAACCGACGCCTGTAGTTTACAAAGAAGTTCTTCACTTGGCCAACAGTCTTGTTGCCAATTACATCTGCAATAGCTTGAAAATCTTTACCATATTTGCGGACACCTGGAAGGCAAAGTAAATAACACACCTGTGAAGGATCAGTAAGGAGAGCCGTGTGTACTATACATCATGCACACACAAATACCAGCAATGAACAACCTTTCTGATAAACTCTGCTGAGGTCTCAGTTCTGAGACAGAGGCTAAGCTGTCAATCAAGGTCACAGATGAAAACCGTCAATTTTGTCATTTCATCGAGCTAGCCACTTGCCTTCCACTGAACAGTCAGAAACTTACCATTTTTTTTTTTTTACATACTCAGTTACTTTCTCCAATCCTCTCTTGAACTCTCAATATAGTCCATTTATTGTAAAGCATTGAATTCTTTGTTCCATCCTCCATTCCACATTCATTTATTTCCCTAGTAGCCAGTCACCTAAATTTGAGCAACACCGTTTGTAAACAAAACTGGATGGGAAGGAGCCATCTCTTCATCCCCTCAAAGAACTGAGTGTGCCATACCATTCCCCCATGATGAAAAGCAACATAGTTTGGGGCTTAGTAGTAACTTCACCATGATTACTTGCCCACCCCACTAGAGTACCAACAAATAGAAATAATTAAATTATGAAATCAGAATGATCACAACCTGATGGGTTATGGGAAGGGTAGGTACATTTAGCCCATCTCCTCCTAACTGTCTTTTCTGGGAGAATCAGGTCTGTGCCCATCACCCTGCCTTACTTTAAGAAGGGCACACACTGCCCCTGGAGGAAAGGCAGCAGCTGACTTATGAAGTTGAGATCAACAATTGTGCTTCAGAACTTAAAATGGTGATATTGAATTCCAATTCTGCTGAGTTGAATTCCAAAAGAAATACAAGGATTCACATTTAGAAATAGATGTACCTTGCTCAAAATACAGGCCAAAGTTTTTGATTTATACTTTGATAACTGTAATTATATCAGAAAACATGAAGGAGATGAGAAAGACACCCAGACAAGGGGGCTTAAGGACTCACCACTTAGTGTAATCAAAGCCAAGCATGAAGTAAAGGTGTACTAGCCCTGCAGCGGCGGTGTTCTCTCGAAACACCGGAAACACCACCCCGAGGGAAATCTGCTTTTAAATCCGACTCTTATGTCGAACAGAGAATTTAGGAATATCTCCAAATAAATTCACCTGGCTGGCTTGACTGACACTAACATTTAACTGGGATTTATAAGCCATGTTCACGAGCGCTCTGTTCTAAAGGAAAGACATGCATGACAACACAGACATCAGTTATAATGTCTAGTCAACATAAACACACACACTCTCTTTAAATCCAAATCCAATTTTACGGTTCAGGATGAATTCTAACAGAGACCTAGTGACACTGAGGGTTTTAAATGGCAACAGAAATCCCAGGTTACTCATAACAGTGACTGTCAACACACAGTATGTGTTCTTTGGGAGTAGCAGCTTTTAGAAGGGTCCTGTGCCAATTCTAAATACGAGTCAAGGTAGCTGCACAGAAGGGAACCTGATTAGAAGCCAGGCCGGATGTTTGCTCCTTACCTTTCACAAGGGCTACTTAGTTACTGTTTAAGCTACTTAGTTCTCTCTCTCTTCCTCTCCCAGACTGATTTCTTTTGACTGTTCCACTCCTGACTCTTCTCTGGTTTAACAAGCCTTACTTTGGCATCAGTCCTGTTACATTTGCAACATTATAGACCTTAAACTGAAAACTACTTCCCATGAAAGTGTAGCTTCTGAAGACTGGTGAATTTTCTCAGTTCGCCTAGCATGTTTATGATGAACTCAAGTGAAGCCTCACTATTGTGCAGGTCCCTCTTGTTTGGCAAATGATCCTAATTGGTGTCCTGAGAACAAATGTACCCAGAAACAGTCAGACTTTGTACTAGGTGAAACTCCTGAGTAGAGTAGTGACTTCTAGATTGGGGCAGTCCCATCCATCTGTTTGTTCCTGTGTTCTGAAAACTCCAGGGTTTCTCGCCATGCTTTGGAAAAATCTGGAGCAGATGCAGAGCAGCACCAGTGTTACGGTAATGCTGTATAATGTACTCAGGAAATGGAGTTTTCTTTACCACAAGGCTTATTTCTCTTGTTCTCCCTCAAACTATGAGGGCCTTGAAGTGTGTGTGTGTGTGTGCATGTCTACGTGCAAGTATGTGCGCGCATATGTGCATGTGTGTGTGTGTGGGCATGTGCAGGTATGTGCATGCTCGCATGCACATGTGTGTGTACGTGAGCATATGGAATCCAGAGGACAAGCTCAGATGTTGTTGTTCCTCACGTACCATCCATCTTGAATTGTTGAGACAGGGTCGCTGTGGGTCCATCTTGTTTTTTTGAGATAAGGTCTGTCTGTGTCATGGAACTCACTAAGCTGCTGAAGCTGGCAGGTCAGAGTCCAGAGTCCCTGGATTCTGCCAGTCACTGCCTCCCAGCACTGGGGCTACGAGTGCACTTTATCATACCTGTTTTGGGTTTTGTTTGTTTTTTAACCTTGGTCCTAGGGATTGAACCAAGACCCTAGTGCTGATCCATTTCCCTTGCCAAAGGTGGAATGCTTGATCATGTTTATATTCCTAGAACTATTCAACAGTTTGTTTTGCTCAGGAGATGGAACCTTTAAAACTCTATACAAAGTAGTAGGCACCAGCATACTGTCTAGACGATGAAACTCTTAAGGTCTACACAATGGCGAGCAGCCAGCTGCTGTGCTGGGCCAGCTCCTTCAGAAGAATCTCAGGCAGGGAATCGGAGGGCAGCCTAAAGCAGAGCACTGACAAGCAGTGAAGCTGAGGACACTGTGTCAGAGCCACCAAGCCTTACTCGGTACCCTGGAGAGAGGTGGCCCGTCCTCTTCACATGGTCCATTAACAAGCAAGGCACTCTACGCTTCCTCACCAAGGGAGTTTAAATACAATGGTCAAATCCGTCAAGTGGTTTACAGTATATCTAAGTGGACAGTCTGCCTCTGAGGGCAAAAGGTTCAAAGGTCGGCAGATGACTACCTGGAGACCACCTCCAGAACTAAACAGAGAGGAAAACACCTGCTCACAGTCAGGCTTCTAAACTTCCTATTCCTGCAAGTGATTACTTTCAATATTTGATGGGATTTTTAAAAAAAATGTGTCTGGGAATTAAGAATCATGGGACAAGGGGATGTCACTATCACACCTCATGATGGTTCACAACTTCCTGCATCAATCACTATTCTGCATCGTCTGACATAAATATGCCGTGGCATGTTCTTAAACGTTGCTTAGTTAGCTTAAAGATAATTTTCGGACTAGCAAAGGTAGACACAGGCACCGCCTGAAATAACCCAGACTCAGCTGGGGGACGGCGTCCACTCGTACTTTAGGAGCACACAGATAGACAGTGTTTCCCAATTATGGTCATGGTTCAGAAGCCAGAAGGACAGACGGCATGGATACTGCTTTTGGTATTTAGAGACAAGAGAAGTCAAAGCGCTCACAGTGGCGAGGTGCTCAAAGGCAGAAGAACTTCAGGGATTCTCCTCCTGCTCCTCATAACAAGGTTTCTTATTGTGAAAAGAGAGATTTAATGCACTTAATATAATTGCGGAATACAAGTTTATAAAAAAATCTATTTGGAAATAACAGTATTGGTATCTAAAAACTATAAAGGATTCGGTCTTTACAGTAACCAAGATGTACATTTTAAACTCACGTGTTTGGGGGTGTGCCTTTTTCTACCTTCTATAGACTTATTAAATCAGACAATAAGGATTGTGCAGATAGTGAAGTCCGAACCATGGCTTTTCCTCCCACTGCCACTGTAGCTCTCTAGGTCCTGCCTTCATGTCATCCATGTGGTAAGTTCAATTCCAGTCCAAAAGCAATGGGAGATTTCAATGAGTGATGAACTGAAGTGGTGAACCAGAGGCTGACAGAGTCTAAGGTGTCTGTGCTCACGGCCTCTGTTACAACAGACAGGACACTTCAAACCTAACGGGCTTAAGATACCAAAGTACTAGTTTCCTATTCTACTTCCTTTTGATTATTCATGGTCTAGACTTACTACCTTTACATTTTATCAGTGGTCAAGCCAACTGCCTTCTGCTTCATGAACCATTCTTGTTTTGGGCTCTTAACTATGAGGTAAATCTAATGAGGCAATTTTTAGATTTGTAGCTTCATTTCTCTTAAAAAGATCAATGGTACGAAGTGCATAAGAGACAGCAGCTTTCAACACAGGCCCAGCCCTCAGACACAGGGTTTCTCCTCCCTGTTCTAGAGGGCCACGGTAGGGAAAGTGAAAGCATACATCTAAAGCTGACACCTTGCTAACATTTGGTCTTTTTTTTTTTTTTTTTTCTGAAATAGAATTAAGATCAGAGAGCTGACTTTTCTAAGCACTAACTAGGATATGAATATACTTCTGAGGTAGACTAAAGCAACAACAGCAAGTACTGCACACCACATTTCCTCCTGTGCCACCACGCAAGTGTATGGCTTTCGGAGGATAACATCACATGAAAAAGGTCACTCACACGGAGAAACAGGAGAAGAGCCATTCTCACAGGCACTAACGATGTCCCACTGCGATCACAGCAGATCTAGAGTGGGCACAAGGAAGCTACAGAAGCGCACAGATTCCTGCCATACCTGACTGATCCTTGCCTCCACTTTCCACTGGGGAGAAAGGAAGTGCTTAAAGTGCCAGCAACCAGTCCGTAACAACAGGAAAGGTGTGATATTCTATTTGAACCCTAGGGATGAAGACGATCTTGTGGTACGTGTGGTTTTCAAAGAGTTACCACAGAAGTATATTCAAATTGAGTTACTGATCTCAACAACAGCACCTCTCACTTCTCTGGGTCACTAACAGTCCCTTCTGAGTAAGGAAGAACACTTCACAAAGGGTGTCACAGCAGTGTACATGTATCACATATCCTGAACATAGTGTAATACAAATTAAAACATGTTAGTATCAAAACAAAATTTATTATAACTTTCAAGTACTGAAGTGTCTGTTAAAGGATTTACCATGTAAAGATTTCTTACAAATATAAAGGGAAAAATTGCTTGCTAAGTAGCATCTTGCTAGCAAAGGTTTTGCATTAAACAGATACTGCAGTTATGCACACACTTCAGCCAGAGAGACTTGGGCACTGGGCACCGCTGCGGTACACTGTTTTTAAGATAGCTGTCAAGGTCTTTATGGTAATATGTGGGCATATTGGACAAAACAGCACACTTAAGTCTTTCTTCAACAACTACTTTAGATACAAATAGATACATACTGTTTCAATTTATGTACTAAGACTAGAAACCAAATGGCCAAACAAAAATTCCAAATAATTTTTAGCCTAAAATTAACACATTATTTTCAACAAGCGTACTTCCACTCAAACTACTGTTAGAGTGATTTATTTGAAGGCAACAGCCTGCACACACAGCTCAGGCTGTGCACAGAGATCTCACTGTGGCCTTTTCTTTCAGTGCAGCTCTGTATGGTGCAACCGAGCTATTCCGTTTTGTGGGATCTGCCCCTAAGAACAGCACACTATCAAATCTCAGGTGCTGTGTGTAGAAAGACCACCCCGAGTTTCCCTGGGACATGCTCTTCAGAAAACCCTTTGCTGGAATAGTATCTATCATGATCCAGAATTAACACACTAACCAAACACTGCAGGCCAGGGGTCCGTTCTCATCAGGCAATACCATAGTGAAGTCAGATGGGCTTTGCATGAGTAAAAGGCTTGGCAGAGTTCTAAGCTACAGCTCTAAATACACATGGTGCAACCTCTAAGGGAAGGATGAGTGTTTGGGGATATTATAAACTCTGTGCTCATGCTTCCCCGGGAGTCCCACTCTCAGAGCAGTCAACCCCAAGAAGAAGCTCTTCCCACTCAACACAATGAGGGCTCAAGAACAATAAGTAGACCACGTTTAATTCACACAGTGAATTCTGCAGAGAGTTCATCTTAAAGAAAAGCAGAATCCTAAACAAAAATATACAATCTGCCCTTGAGCAGATCAGAACAGAAGAAAACCCAAGTTTACAACGTTCCCCATTTGTCCATGGGTGCAGCCACCGAGTGTTCTCACAAACTGCACCAGACATAGTAGCTCATGCTCACAGTGCCTGTGGTCTCTTAAAGGAACCCAGTGACCTATGCCTTTGTAGAAAATGACACACTGAAAGCACATAGTTAAGAGTTTCATTCACCTCATACTTATCAAATAGAGGAATTAGACAAATAAAAACCTTAGAGTTCATGTTCATAAGCACTCTTCAGTGTGACAGAGACACCCTGAAGCTGAGCCACAGAGCACCAGGTGACTGGCTATGCTCCTCAGGACACTAAATGCACAGATTCAGTATGCCAAACCCAGAAACACAACACACGATCCCTGGTCACCAGGTTGGCATGGTGACCCACTGCTAGAGGAGGAAGGACTGTGGTGGGCACCTTGCATGACAGTTAATCGTGATGAACAACAATTACTGCTTATCTTTAGTATACCTTGCACTGCTAGAAGCTGCTCCTCTGTGGTCCAACGGGCATTAATTTTCTGATTTGACTACAAAATTAAAAAGAAGTTTCCTAATGAGGATATGAAGACAGACATTTTTCCAACTTGCTTTTTAAAAACTTTTCACCAAATCATAGACATGAGACTAATATGCTGAGTCAAGGGGTTTCATTTTCAGGAGGATTAAACACATCTTGAGTTACCTTTTATCCACACAGAAAGGTGATGAAAGAAAACTGAACCCATGTGACAGGCTGCACAACACTGACATTTTCCAGTTACAGTGTCCCTACTTCATACCACAGATACTGGTTTTAGCCCAGTCTTAACATCTAAGAGATCGTTTTCTTTAGAGAGGGTCTGTGACTCTAAAATTTCTTCACTCACATTAAGTAAAACCATGATTTCTCCTAAAATAGTTGTACAAATTAGACTAAAATGGAGGATAAACCCAAGTCCTAAAGCACGTCTTTAATTTCTGAAGCAGAAAATGAGCCATTGATAAGACTTTTTTTTTTTTTTTTTAAAATCCCAGGACTTACTAATGTTTCTTCCAAAAATCACTGTTAAAAAATTCTGCAGTATCAACAATGTAATGAGATTTCAGTAGTTCAAACTAATGACAAACGGATCGAGGGCCATTAGGAGCAGATGGAGAGGAGTGTAGAGCTGGTGTACCAGTCCACAGATGATCACAGGAGACACTGCCCGGGGAAAGTAAGCTGGCATGGTGCCTGCCATAGCGGGGAGGAGCAGGTCGTGTCATTTGAGAAGGAACATCATCTCTCACCTCTGGGTAGCACCAATGGAAAGAGGCTCATGCCTCCTTATCAATGAGTATTCAGAAGGAAGAAGCAACCTCAAAGTCAGAAACGAAATGTTGAAAAGGACAGAAGGAAAAAGCTTTAAGGATCTAGAGCAAGGTAAAACAAAATCGTAGATACAAACTAGTGGATTCCAGGAGACAAGTGGGAAGGCTGGCAGTCGGGAGCAGGCAGAGAACAAGCCGCAGAGACACAGGCCACAGGGAGGCAGGGAGGCAGAGCACAGGCTCGCACAGATGCAGTAAGAGTTCGCCAGCTCAGCCTGGGGTTGCAGGGCTGTGCTTCCAGCTACCTGGAAGGCTGAGGCGGGAGGATCTCAGGTTCCAGACCAATGCTCCAGAACGGCTTAAACAACTTAGTGGGGGTCCTATCTCAAAAATGGAGCACACAAAGAGGCTGGGGGACACAGGTCAGAGCAAGTGGGGATTTAAATTCCCAGCACCCTCTCCTCAGTGTAAAGGAATCAATAGAGAGAACCAGGCATTTCAAGCACGTTCACAGGAAGACAGCAGCTTGAAGGAAGGGCAGACGCTGAGCTGGTGACCAAAGGAGCTCACTGGATTCCTGGAGATCAGTACTGGAGCCATTTAAAACAGGTTCAAATATTTCAGAGTAAATAGTGAAAAAATAAAGGGCCTATTGTAACTTATCTGACCTAGAAAACAGAAACATTATAGACTAGTTCAATCTTTTTATGAAATAAAGTATTTATTATTTATTACATCATGTATATGATGTATGTCTATGCCATGCACATTTGTGGATATGGGGAGGTCTGAGAACAACTCTGTGGAGTTGGTTGTCTCCTCCCACCTTGATGTGAGCTCCAGAGCTCATACTCAGGTCCCCAGGCCTGGGTGGTGAGCTCCTTTACCACGTGAGCCCTCCTGAGGGCCTGCCTCATGCCAAGCTCTCTGCGCTCTCAGGCATTGCTCTTCTGACCACGGAACTGAGTGGTAGCGTTCGGTCTCGAGACTCACATGGTCATAACATGGTCTTTGCTCTCTGAAGGCATCATGTGGTCATCACAAGGGGCGTGCTCGGAGGTTTCAAGGCTTTTCTCAAGCCCTTTAACTGTGTATTGCTCAGATCAGTTCTTCTCCAAGGGCTTGGCTGTCTTTGTTTCCAACTGTTGCGTTGGCTGTCAACAACTCAGCAGATGACAGAAGCCATTCTCCTGCACAGACATCATCGAGCTTTCCGTCTGTCTAGAGTGTCATTTGGTGTGTGCTGTATTTGCATTTTGTTAACTACAGTAATGGACACGCACAGACAGTGCTCTGATGGTCTGGACAGACAGCAACTGAAGTTAGTGGAGAGAGCGAGCGCGTCCTTGTTGGCCAGCTCCTCCTTGTGTGCTTCCATCCTGGGACTCTCCTACACAAACAGCAACACTCACTGCACAAATCGCTCTGAGTATGAACTATAACTAAATATAGAGATAGCACCTAAGTCAACAACAGCTGATTGGTGACTGTTAAATCTGCAAAGCTAAAGCTCAAGGGAAAAGTATCATGAAAAGAGAACACAAATTAAACAGGGTGTCTGAAAGGCACAGTCCATGTGCAGAGAATCCCGAGCTCTGTGTGGGCAGAAGGGCCAAGATCTCCCAGCAACTGCAGGACTTGAAGTAAAGCCAGACCAGTCAATGAGAACAAGGTGGGAAGCTTGCATCAACCTAACAAGCAAGAGCTGGGGGTGGGAGGGAGTGAGAGCATGCGCAGTGGGGCACTTTAACCTGGACAAGACTCTCAGGCCTGGACAGCTGGCAGAAGGCAGAGTGTTGCTGAGAAGCCACAAGTCGAGAAATGCTCCTGTGGGAGACGGTGGGAGGTGAAGTGAGGATGAGTTTCATTTGTGATACACTAAAAAGAAGGCACTAGGGCCGGGCGGTGGTGGCGCATGGCTTTAATTCCAGCACTTGGGAGGCAGAGGCAGGCGGATTTCTGAGTTCAAGGCCAGCCTGGTCTACAGAGTGAGTTCCAGGACAGCCAGAACTACACAGAGAAATCTTGGCTCAAAAAAAAAAGAAAAAAAAAAAAAAAAAAAAAAAAAGGCCCTAGGATGTTAAGGTAGAGCCCATGTTCCATGTGGACCAAAACACAATATTTATGTGTCCAAACTAGTTTTGAAAGTCTGAATTTTTTTTTTTATAAAACAATGGAGTCATTCATATATTTCTTAAACATGAAGTACTTATACTATGTTCTATACTTTTTAAAAAAGTGGTATGTGTTTCCTCCTGAATGACTCCTGTGTCCCCACACACCCAGAAGCACTGGCTTTTTAGCTGAACTCAAATATGACTGTTGAATGGACTTTGACCAATGTTGCACTAAGAATAGATCATACTCCAAAGGGATACATGGGAGTTGTGTGAAAACTAAAAAGTGTCTGAAGAAATAGGACTCAGTTTCCAGGGTGCGAAGGTTTGCCCTGGGTGTATACCCAGTAATGCAGTCAAGAGGAGATGCAGCACTACCGTGTGTGTGCGTGTGTGTGTGTGCGTGTGTGTGTGTGTGTGTGTGTGTGTGTGTGTGTGCCTGCTGCCCTCCACTTCCTTAACTGGTTGAACAACGTTCATTTTAATGTATCTATGATGTAACTGTAACACAGTGAAGGGGTGAGATTAATGTATCTCTGGGAGAAAAAAAGACACATGGATTCTGAATGCAAGGACTTAGACCATGTCTGTGTACATGTGTGTGTGAAAACTACTGCTGAGCAAACCAAGGACTGAGCGGAGGTACTGCATGCCTCAGCAGCCAAGGAGAAGGGGTAGGAGGTAACCATCTAAAACGACTTGGGGAGAGGGCCAGGGAACCCGGAGTTTCAACTTGTAGGGTCTGGTCTTCAGGTAACACGCCTTTAAACTAACTGTAGCTCTGGTGGGGGGCTCAGGAAGGAGATGCTGAAACTGGTTAGGATTAAATATGTCTGACAAAATGGAGAGAGGGAAGGAGGGGGGAAACTGAAAAGAAATAGAGCAAGATATTGTGCACATATAGGAGTCCTTTAACTTACTGATTTTAAGTTTTCACAAACCCTAGAAACTTTAATATAGAGAAAGGACAACTAGAATATGACTGCTAAACTTTGTAGTTGTCAAATGGAGTGGCCTTGTTTTAAAAGTAACTGTACAAAATAAGACAGTAACAAAATAGCAGGTCTCAGGGAGCAGACTAAGCGCGAGAGGCTTGCTGGGCATCCTCCCTCCTAAATCAGTTTGTCTTCATTTGCTTCTCCATTTTGTCAGTGGTAAGTTCATACACTTCCACAAGAGCTGGAAAAAGTTACCACTGTAAACTTTCTGCTCAAGGTTGGAAACTTGAGTATCCATGTTGAAGGCTGCCAGCAGCTGCCCGGGACATGGTCCCAGCGAGCGACCCCTCTCCAGACACTCCCTTCTCCCTTCCCAGCTCCATGGGTTTCGCTGCCTCCACCTATCTCTTAGTCATAAACCAAACACCTCCTCCACTAATACACATTTTCAAGGAGATACACATATTTCTAACTCTTCAAACAGATCATCTCTTGTTCTCGTTTCTATGGCTAACCCACTCTATTCACTTCTTACTGTACACGCCTCACGTGCCCAGCATTTTAGCATCATGGATGTTTGCCTGTTCTGACACTGCCACTTTTCCTATCATGGTGCCGTTTCATCACTTACTCTCTCTACTGAGGAAGCTACAGGGCTTTCCTGTACCTAACGTGAAGCATACTTCTTCCCAGCTTCACTAAGATCCTGATGTCCAGGCCCTCCGCCTAACAGTCTCTGTAGCATCCTTGGTTGTATTTCTCACACCCCGTGTTCGCTCTTCTCCGCATCTAACACGGTGGCCTTTCTAGGTAGACAAGATCCTTGAGGACAGATGTCTTTTATATTTCCGCTGAATCTCAGTGTCAGCTCCCCTGCTGGTCGGCTGTACCTTTCCACACTGGTTTATTGAATGCACCGTCCCTCTCTCCATGGCTGTTTACCCACTCCTCCACTCTTGTGTACTTGGTGTCTGCATCAATCCCATTTATCCTCGCCCTCGAGAGACTCTTTCCCGACCACCCAGCCAAAACGAGTAGAGCCCCGTTGCCGTCCTAGAACATTTGTTTCTAAGTCTACACTTCCACGAGTTTGTCATATAACATCTAGACTACAAGTGTTTTTAAGCAGGCGGGGGAAAAAAAAAATCACCTTCTCTTTATGTGCTCTCCCTCCCACCCCATTCCCACAATGCCTGAGTACTGATTATATAGAACAGGTGATTAATAAATAGTTATGGAAGTGCATGTACCTTCTTCATCAAATGTTACTTAAAGCCAAATGAATAGCAAAGCTCCTTGGTTATGGTGAGCACCGCATTTAGTGACGTTATTACCCCAGAGGTTATTGATATCTTGGACTAGGTGGAGTCTAACACACGACTGAAGGATCATCCTTCCTTCACTGTCTTTCCTATGATACAATCGGTATTTCAGAATATATTGCTCTGTCCTGAAAGCAATAGAGTATGATAAACAGACACACCCTGTGGGGACTTTCTGGTGCTTTATGTACTTCAAGTCGCGTGACATCATTAAATCGCCCAAGTGACACCCAGACCCCGGTGAACCCACATTCAAGGCTAAGATACTGGTGGTGATTTCATTCTGCTCATTGTTCTTATATCAAAAGATATAATCAATGTTTGGTAATGCCTATCCCAGGAGCTGGCTTAAAATGTGAGAATCTACCAAGCAGTGCTATTCTGTGACACGTTCTGAAGTCTATGGCAGCGTGATGTGTACTGACCAATCGGGTATGCAGTCCTGAGCTGCAGGGGACCTTCCAACTCCTTGGTGATCTTCCAACTTCAGTGACCTCCCCGAGCCCCGGTCTCCTCCTGTGCAGTAGCTGTACCTGCTTCAGTTGCCTTTCTATAGAGATCCGAGCTGGCACACAGTCAGACAAGCTGTTTACAGCACTGTCAGATCTTTATGCATGTTGATGAGTCAAACTGTCCTGGAATACTGTAGTGGCTATTACAAATACTATGAAAACTTTAAGGTTAGAATTAACTTTTCTTTGAAGATTTGGTACTTTTTCTGTAAATTTATCTGGGCTTATTTTCTTGTGAGAGAAAAATGTTGATTATAAATTATTCAGCCTCTTCCCACTCCCTTAGAAATTTTAATAGAGCAGCTCCTAGAAACTATTTTATTTAAATTTTCAAACATGGTTTTGTTGTTGAATTTTATGTGTGTGAGTGTTTTGCCTGCATGTATGTCTGTGTACCATGTCTGATGCCTGTGGAGGCCAGGGGACGGCAGCAATTCCTTTGGAATTAGAATTATGGATGGTGGTTAGCCACCATGTGGAAACTGAATGCAGGTCTTCTGGAAGAACAGCCAGTCCTCCTAACTGCTGAGCTATTTCTCCAGCCTCCAAATGTTCAAACTTTTAGCTTAAAAATTCTTCCTAGTAGTCCCATAGTTTGTTCTTAATAACACATTTATTGATTTATTTATGAAGTGTGGGGGCATGCATATGCCATGGTGCACATGCAGAAGTCAGAGGACAATTCTGAACAATCAGTTGTCATGGGGATCAAGCTGGTGGTCAGCACTGAGGACAGCACTGACTGACTGCACTGACTGACTGACTGACAGCAGTGACTGACAGCAGTGACTGACAGCAGTGACTGACTGCACTGCACTGATGACAGCACTGACTGACTGACTGACTGACTGACTGACTGCACTGACTGACAGCACTGACTGACAGCACTAACTGACTGACAGCACTGACTGACTGCACTGACTGACAGCACTGACTGACTGACAGCACTGACTTACTGACAGCACTGACTTACTGACAGTACTGACTGACTGACAGCACTGACTGACTGACAGCACTGACTGACAGCACTGACTGACTGACAGCACTAACTGACAGCACTGACTGACTGACAACACTGACTGACTGACAGCACTGACTGACAGCACTGACTGACAGCACTGACTGACTGACAACACTGACTGACTGACAGCACTGACTGACAGCACTGACTGACAGCATGCACCCTCACTTGCTGAGCCATCCTATTACGGCACTCCTTCCACCTCACCCGCCAAGTTCTTTTTTAAGATAGGATCTTTCTGTAGCCCTGGCTGTCCCTATGGCCTCTGCATCCCAGGTGCTGATATTAAAGGGGCGTCCCTGTGTCTGGAACCTGCCATGCTCTTAATACCTACTGCACTCATAGAAATTTTCAATTATGAAGTTGCTAGTCTTTGAATATTTTGCTTTATATGCATTCAATACATGATTAAATACAAAATTTAAATGACCAATTCACATTTTAAAGCTTCCTTTTGCAATAATATAGAAAAATAAAATGCTTGCTATTACAACTCCCTTAAGTCAATGTCACTAGAATATATTCAGTTTACTTAATGGGGCTTGAAATGAGATACAGATCTATGCATTTCTCACTGCTTCCCATGACCTACCCTTGACGTGGGGAGTACCGTTTCTGCATCCCTGATGTGGGAGCACTGTTTCTGCAGCTCTGATTGATGTGGGAGCACCGTTTCTGCATCCCTGATTGATGTGGGAGCACCGTTTCTGCATCCCTGATGTGGGAGCACCGTTTCTGCAGCCCTGATTGATGTGGG
>JADRCD010210700.1:29398-52067 GCA_019843815.1 Montemys delectorum
CATCCCTGATGTGGGAGCACCGTTTCTGCAGCCCTGATTGATGTGGGGAGCACCGTTTCTGTGCACTACTCTGCTGCCTCCTCCTCCTCTCCCTCATCTCATCTGTAGCTATTAAGTCAGGTGTAGGAAGCACAGAGAGGCCCCACAGGAACACATGCAACTATTTAATCACTATATTCAGAGAAAGGCAAATCCAGACTATGAATTGTAACTTAGGAGTCCTTAGGAAAAAAATTAAAGATTTTATAGCAGAAACTTTTGTAAAAAGACTTGATTGGATTTTAGGGGCATTTAAGTTTTCCTATAATTACCATGAACAAAACCCAAATAAAGTTTTGGTAATAAGATGGGTAATATATACCTTTATATGAGATTTTGCATTTTCAGGTAGAATGTAAGAAAATAAATACAGTAAAATCCTTATTGAAGTTTTAGCCCAAAACAAGTGTCTTAAAATAAGATTCTGTTTAAGAAAAACCCCTTGTTATTTATTCTGTAGTGTTACCAATTCACACAGGTAGAAAAGGGCTTTGAACAAATATTGCTTATGCCCAGATGTGTACCAGCCTTCCCAGGGACTGTGCACTGTGCCCTCTCTTACTGCTGAGGGCAGGGGAGATGAATTAATTTAGATATGGAAACATCAGTCAAGACACAAAAGATCAATTATGTAGATGAAAAAACTAGGGATGATCAATTGTCCACATTGTGAACTTCCAAAGGGACCAGTGTAGACCCCGAGACTGGGTGACCCCAAAGCACAGGTGCTCGATCACATGCATCTCAGATCATACCTCAGGCGGTTTGAACTCTTCAATTCCACCTTCCATTTTCTGCTTAAGTGCACTGTTTACTTGCTTAGCATTCTGAACCTTCACAAAAACGACAAAACGTGAGTCAGATCATGCACTTCGTAAAGCTTTATGAGTACTACGTTAAGTCAACAGGGCATGTGTCAACACCATCTTAGGTTTTAGTTCAGGAGAACAGACACAATTGTCGCATGTAAGATGTGACATTCTATCTGTCAGCCGATTAGCACATACTTTGACAGATTGATGGGACTCTCTGAGTAAGAGAATAACACAACACAGATCATTTTCTTTTGTGGGGTGATGGTGGTGGTGCTGAGCGCTGAGCTGGGCTCCACTCCTGGTAGGCAAGCACTTTAACCTCATCCTAAATCATACTTTAAACATCATTTAATAGTGCCTTTTATAACCAAAGGCAGCTGGCAATAAACAAAGATTAAACTCTATCGCCAGTTCTCATCACCATAATGTTCTGACCAAATGGCAAATGTTCCTACAATAATAATGGTGATCATGACTAATATTTGCTAAGTATAAAACATCATTCTTTTATATTAAAAACAAATCACTCAATTCTTACAACCATTCTGTGTTGTAAATATAACTAGCTCTTGTATAACACAACATACATACTCTTAAAAGTGATTTTATTATGTAAAATCTTCAATTAGTAAAAACCTACATCTTATGGGGAAAAGGTACCTATTGGGCAGAACAGTCAACGTCTTCAGTGGCAAACATGAAAAGACAGTGACCTAACAAAGATGGGAACACAGTTTTATATACGCTAAAGAAACACAGAAATGCTACAATCAAGATAGCACTTGACCTGATAAAGATATTCCGGCTAGTGTGAAGCCAGGTGTCAGCCTGGCTGCGCCTTCTGAGTCCCTGTGCATGGGAGAAAGAGGGGGCTACTTGAAATTCTATCCAAGGTTTACGTCAGCTGTGCGTGGTTCCCGGCACGCAGTGAACTGATATGACTGATACACAATAGGGATGTATAAATGTATTCAGTCAACTAGATGTAGTTCTTCACTGACAAAAACCATACATTTGCCCAACACAAAATCACTCCACTCGAATTGTTTCCCAGTCTGTCAAAAGCAGTGGAATATGCATGTTTTCACACAGGAGTTAAAGTAGGCCTGACTCTGCTTCCATTGGGGCCACCCATCGAAGATAAAAACACAAGGCACACAGAGGTTACCAAACCTTTCAAGATTATACATGTAAGAAGTACAATGTAAGCATAAGCCAAGTTTCAAATTACGAGTCTATGGGCAAGTCAGCGTCCAGTTAGAGTGTGCACGAGAGCCGTCTGCTTGCTACCCGCTTCCTTTTGGTTGTTTTTTTCCTGCCCCCCCCCCCCCGCAGTGTGGACAGCCAAATATTATTAGGTTATTCATCTTGTTTTCTTAACCAGAGAATCTAGAAAAAAACCAAGTGATGGTTTTTTGAGTGAATCAGTTGGCCATGTTAGAAAGACTCACGTAGAAGGGAAGGAAGAGCACGTAAGAGAGTAAAGGTGTTTACGTGGGGCATTGCTGTCGGGTGTTGTTGGGTGGGTGGTAGGCAGCCTTAGGGAAAGGCTCCGGTTTCAAAGCACTCAGCAGCCGGATAGTGTTGAAGAGACAGAAAGAACTCTAGGCAGAAGAGCATTTAGGAAAAAGGAGGGACATAGGACCAGGGCAAAGAACCAAAGAGACACGCAGTAGGCCCAAGAACTTCAATTCTGCCTAACGGCTGAAGGAAACTGAAGATTTTTTTTAATGGAGAAAATGTGATCACATCTGCCTTTTAGAAAAGCGCTTCTAATAAGTAGCACAGGAGACAGAATGATATGAGAGCAGGTCAATGCAATTCAGGTCAGAAATGTAGCAATAAAAACCTCTCCTTAAGAGGAATGATGGAGTGATGGTGGCTGGCGCACCTCTGAGTTCTAGGCCAGCCTGGTCCACACGGTGAGTTACAGGACAGCCAGAGCTACGTAGAATGACACTGTCCAAAACCAAAACAACCAACCAAGCAAAAAAAAAAAAAAAAAGAAAAGAAAAAAAAAAAAGAGTAAATCAGAGGGCCTGGTGGGTAACAATACCTGCTGCTCTTCCAGAGACCCTGGATTTGATTCCCAGCACCTGGCTCACAACTGTCTGCAGTTCCATTGCAGGGAATTTGATATCATCTTCTCTGTGGGCACTGGTACACAAGCACATGGTACACATACACACGTGCAGGAAAAACACTCACACAGAATACAGTAAAATATTTACTAGAGAGAGCAAGAAAGAGACAGACAGATGAGAGAGAGAGAGAGAGAGAGACAGAGAGAGAGAGAGAGAGAGAGAGAGAGAGAGAGAGACAGAGAGAGACAGAGAGAGACAGAGAGAGACAGAGAGACTGGTCAAGCACGTGGTATACATACACACATGCAGAAAAAATACTCACACAGAATACAGTAAAATATTTACTAGAGAGAGAGAGAGAGAGAGAGAGAGAGGTGGGGGGAGGGAGAGAAGCTGGGAGCTGGGTGGTGGTGGGACACGCCTCTAATCCCAGCACTTAGGAGGCAGAGGCAGGCAGATCTCTCTGAGCACAAGGCCAGCCTGGTCTACAGAGCAAGTTTCAGGACAGCCAAGGCTACACAGAGAAACCTTGTCTCAAAAACAAAACAAGAACAAAATAACACAGAAAAGCAAACCAACAAAAGACAGATGCTTGGGAAGCATGGAAGACAGCCATCGGGTCAGTGTAAGACGGCTGCTGCCAGCACAAGCCTTTACTATGTCACACCCAAATGAATAACCAAGGGGAAACCACTTCACCACGGCAATACTCTTTTCTTATATCAATAGCAGGAATCATCAGTGTATCTCCATAAGGCCTTACGGCGTCCTCCTCAGGTTTACAGACTAGGGTCTTAGCACTGAAAATCCACAAGGACAATGAGGACAGCAGCACTGACGACTCACTGAGGACTCACAATGTGCCCAGCAACATGCCCATTTCACTGCAGACAGCTTTCAACAACTTGAAAAACAGCCCGGTTATTACTCCTTATTCCACAGAAAAGTCGAAGCCTACTGAGCTATATAATTTGTTTAGAATCAATGCTGATGGATAACAATGTTGGGACTTTTAATCTATAGGCAGAGGCATTCCATACACTGGCGCTACACATGAGAGAGTTGAAGGAATAACACTGGACTAGAGATGTAGCTCAGGAGCAGAGTACCACATCCGACCGTGAGGTCAAGTCTGCACCCCGCCCCCCAGGAATGTAACTTGTAGGACAGAACATCTGCGAATTACAGAGTTTCATCCAAACAAGAACAGAGGAATAAAGGTACAAAATCATCCAAGGCTTGACTTTTATGAAATACCTGACGCTTGAGAGATATCAGCTCCATGTCCAGCTGCCTCAGGATGGTGTTGGCTGCATTGGGACTGCAGGAGACGGCCACCACATCCTCCTGAGTTAGGTACATGCCCTTAGGAGGGCGGCACTTGGAGCGCTGTGAGTGGTGGCGGTGCTGCAGACTCTGGTGCTCTCTCCTCCCCAGGCCAATCTTGCTAGTTTGGACCGGCTGCTCAGGGTTACCCTGAGAACAAAGGCAGAGGAGCACAGCCTTGGTTTTTTTTACAACTGTACACAGAGTAAACAATCTACTACAGACAGAAAAACCTTCTGCACTGCAAAATACTCCAACCAGGTTCATTACGTACAAGTCCAAAGGCAACACACGCACCGTGACAAAATGTATTTCTGATTAATTCAATTAAATGTTTAGTTTCTAGGTCCCGAGGGCTAAGAATGCTGGGAAAATAAGGTACACTGTAAATTCTTCCCATTTGCTTATATAATGAAGACCAGAGCAGCACCTTGCTCCAAACTACAAATTTTACATATAAAGGTAAGGTCTGCAAAACGAACAACAAAGAAGACAATTTAGAAATTCCATGTAGCATGTCAGGTGGCTAGTGAAAAGAGAAAGGTTTTATTTCACTTGGAGTTTCAGGAACTTGCATGTCCCTAGGTCATGCAAGATGACCTTGACTTTGATGGTATGGACACTGTCAGATGTGTGTATGTAGCTTACATGTATGTAAGACAACTCCAAAGGCAAGTATTGGGTATCAGTTCATGCCTCAGAAGAGTTAGGAAAGCTGTTCTGAAAATGATGACAGTGAGCTGGTAAGTACTATGAGCACTTAATAAACCAACATGGAGACATCAGCGTCACTCTGTGCTTCTTTGAGGAATCCATTAAGACCTGGCACACATCTTACTGATACATTTGAACCGTATTCTTTAGGAAGTGGATCCATAAAACTGAGTCGTCAAGGGTAATTTACCTTACTGCTCAAAATCCAAAGTAATTAAGGCAAATGTGATATCCAGAGAGATGCCTTTTAAAATCTTTGGACTGAAGGTTTCTCAAGCTGGCAGTGAAGTGGGGTCATTCCTCAGTAGCCTGGAAGCATGAACAGCTGTGTGGGAGCTGGCAAAGGTCTGCAGGCCCAGGCTTCACTGGGGGCCGTGAGGGCAGGAGAGGTCAGGGAAGAGCACTAGAAAGGGATGCGTTACTGTGTAAAGTAGGAAAACCGCCCCGCTCACTCCACCACAAGAGAGGGTTAGGAATAGTCAGGCCTGTGCCGATCTTGGCTGAGGAAAAGAAACCTTGAAAACTGTCCTGAGACTGCCTCCGACGGCTAGCCCCTAAACTTTTATCTTTGTAGCTTGAAAAGTCCCCTTTTAGTGGCTCCAGATGGTAGGGCCTACACACTTAGCAGAAGCAAATAGAGACGCTGTTTGGAAGAACAGACTCTGATCTCAGAGGTCTCATAGATACGTATGAATTTCTAAGGGATATTCCTCAGGAAAAGAGGTAAGTCTCTATATAAAGGAGGGACGATGTCAAGAAAGAACAGTGCCCCCCCCCAAAAAAAAATCAATAAACATAACACAAATTAAAAAAAAAAGAAAACAACAAATTTAAGTTTGAATAAGTTAAAAAACCAAAACCCAAACCAAAACAAGATGTGACTAAAATTGTGGGCAAAACCACAAATCACAAATCAGTAGGGTCTGGAGTCAAAGCGTGTAATGGGGAAGTCACCGAGAGTGCCGGCACTGGAGTATACCCTAAATATAGAAGACAGAATCTCCTGAGGACACAAGAATAGAAATACAGGAATAGCTAGCTCAAAATAGCGGGCAGTAAAATAATGGAATACATACTTCTCCAAAATGGGCCACAAAGGAAAAAAACCCTTAGAAAAGGCAAGGGAACAGCAAAGGTGAGTAAAATATGGCGGATGGGCTCAGTAAGGACACAGTTTGCTGTGCAGCATGGGGACCTGGGGTTCCCACAACAAGCCTGGTACGGAAGGGAGCACATGTCCATAATCCCAGAACTGAGGGTGTAGAGAGACAGGAATTCATGCAGCTCATTGGCTGGCTAGTCTAGTCAGAACAGCAAGCTCAGTGGGAGACTTTGTCTAATAAATAAATAAGTAAATAAGTAAATAAGTAAATAAATAAATAAATGGAAGAAAAGCAGAAAAAGTTATGGAAACTAACAGAGGAAGAATCAAACACTGACCCCTGACCTCCACACTGGTGCACTAGACACCGACAGGCAGCCAGGCATAATCTGATTGAGCACTTGGGTTCTAAGAGGGCTACAGTGAGAATATCAGAAGAGTGAAAAGTTAAATAAATAGGAAGAATGTAATTCCGAAAGTGAGCTGTGGGGTTGAAGAGAAGGCTCGGTGGCTGGCAGCATGTTCTGCTCTCACGGAGGGCCTGAGTTCCGTCCCGGCACTAACAAACACTGCCTGTAACTCCAGCTTCAGAAGACCAATGCCCTTTTATGGCCTCCACGGGTACCTGCATGCATAATACACATAGCACGCATAGCCACACACATACATAAGTAAAGCAGATAAAGAAATTAAGGTATCTGGATGTTGCTGGCATTGAGAAAATATTAAAATCTAAAATTAGGAAAGTTAGAAAATGGCAGGTTGAAGTAATGTAGGGTTTTAAAATGTCATCAAAAGATGATGAGGAGCAGCAGAAGGGACAGTTTTCTGAGCAGTGACAGTTGCTGGGGAAATCACACATCTCACAACCTAGGTTAGAACAGAGCCTGGCCAGCCACCTCCGGTCCCGTGCTGTTCTTACTGACTTGTCTCACCCGCCTTCGCCTGACACACTAGAACAAATCTGAAATTCCGCGCCTTACTCAGCGGCATGGGTGTCAGTTTAGCCTTTTCTTAGTGACTCTAGGTGTCCTTATGGTGAGCGTGCTGAGGCAGCTGAGCACTTGGCTATGGGGGTTCTTCACCTAGCACTGAGCCAGCCTCAGCCCAGTGTCCACTATGCTCCATGCATCCGCTACTATTTCTACTTTGCTCTAACATGGGGAAAACATTTCTGGGAAAAATTGGACAACAAAATCAGAAACTCTAAAATTTTACCATGTGAAGGTGAGTTTAGTCATCTTTAACAGATTAAAGACTAATAGAGTGGCAAATCTGCCTTATCTGTAACTAGAGGACATAACCCGATACTGCTATTTAATGGCTGGTAGAGATTCTGAACATTACAGCAGTTTTCAAACTTCAAATCCCCAGTGAAATCTACTTCCTAAACCACCAGTATACAAAAAGTCTTTCTTTTCCCAGATATTAATCTTTAATGGTTTGTATGTGTGTTTGTGTGTGTGCATTGAGTGCAGGTGTCCACTGAGGTCGAGGTGTCAGACCTGAAGCTGGGTTACAGGCAGTTACTTATAGACTGGACCTCAGTGCTGCGAACCAAACTCCAGGCCTCTGAGAGAGCACTGAGTAGTATTCTTACCCACCACACCATCCCTCTAAACCCCTGGGAGACAGGGTATCATTGTGTAGTCCTGGCTGGCCTAGAAGTCTCTAAGTAGACCAGGCTGGACCCAAACTCCCAGAGATCTACCTGCCTCTGCAGCTCAAGTGCTGGGATTAAAGTGTGCACCACCACACCTGGCTCTAGGCCTGATAACCCCCTAATGTAAACTGTTAAATTGGTCTCCACGGGCTACAATGTAACAAGCGCAGAGGCTCTTCAGGATTGTCACCTCTCTTTTGGCTTCTTTCTTTGGGTCGTAGTCGCTGTCGTTCCCATCCATGGGGTGAGCGTCTTCCACGTCATCATCACTGAAAGAGACAAGATCAGCGTGTCTTCTCGTAACGCTGACACATATTCCTAAGAGCTGTCACTAGGCAGAGCAGTTGTAATGGGGATCTCTAAAGTTCTAGGAAACATCTGTCCTTTAGGGCTTACAGAATCACTTAGTAAAGTTTTCTAGCTAAAAAGTAAGAGATTTTGTGGGGAAAAAAAAAAAACCCTTAGAAGTAGCACATGGGAGAGGGCACTGGCTATCTGTTGTCATGCTGATGAGTTCAGTTCTGTGCTTGGTGCAAAGACAGACAAAGCAGGTTACAGCAGTGGGGGACTTTAGCTGCTCAGGAAATGCAGAAAGGCCATCTTCCATCTTGCAGGGAATGTATTGTTCAATATATCTGAGTGTGGAGGACTGGGGATGGAACCAGGCCTCTCAGGGTTGGAGTCATGTCCCAGTTTGTCTTTAAGTCACACTGAACAAGCAACACTGAGAGAAGGCAAGCCTTGGCTCAGGGCGTGTAGCTCCGACAGTCAGAGCTTTGGACCGCTCTGTGTTGCCACAGCAGACACGGCGCTGCAGTGGCTGTCTATGAAAACCATCCAGTCCTGTGAAAAGTCCCCAACAGGGTAACAGAGGCCAAGTGTGCGACATACCTGTCACCTTGATTGTGTCTATTGGCTAGTTTACGAGCCTGGCGATCCATCAAGCTTGTCCTCGAGCGAGTTTTTTTCCAAGAATAGTAATACTTTACAAGACTGGCAATCGTCTTATCTGGCAGCTTAAAAAAAAAAAAAAATTCCTGTTACTGTTGGAAAGTTTAGTTCATCAACTCTGATCACCAAGTGACTAACAATATATTCTTTGATAATCAAGGCATAAATGAAAGCCATGTCATGGCACCTTTACTAACAACTAAAAAGTACTGCTGACAGTCACAGAACTCCTTTACACCAAAGTCACTGACACTGCTGAACCCATGTGCCTGTTGGTTCTGGAAGAGAGGGAAGATGTCACAAACTAACTTAAATGAGATTGTCCCCCACGGTCCCAGCATGGCCCTGCTAGCACCCAGCATGCGTTTCCTAAGGGCAACTCAAGTTTGCTTTGAGTCTGGCCTTTTTCAGGGAGCAAAGCGCTTAGTACTTGCTCAGTACTTAACCGTGAACTTTTAAAATCACTTCAGTTTTACATCTAGTTCTTAGCAGATGATGCAGACAGATCTTAACCACGAAGTCTTCATCTATTATAGTGGCCGACAATTACATGTACCGGTGTGTCACACTGGCAGGCAAGGTTGTAAACCACCAACCAAAGTGTCCCCTCTGATTACTGGAGTCACGTGGATGCAGAAACACTGTCTGCTTAAAATGTACAAGAGTGCCAGCTGCTTGATGTACATTATTTTTAATGCGACACTAAAAATTTAAGAACTTGCAATATAGACAATAGCAATATAGACATTTTCCCTTGAAAAACAAAAGCCAAAAACAGCATCAACTACTCTCCGCAGCACCTGGGCAACACTGGACAACACAGATTTAAAATGGACTTTCACCTGCCAATCTTCATACCAACATCAACTTCAAAATTTCTGTGCTGCTTCAGCATTGTCTGGGTGCTGCTTTTTAATTAGTGTGTCTAATTCCAAGTAACTACCCCCGGACACATACACATATGACCGACACTGCATGGTCTCAGTAGGTTGTATGTAGATGTGCACATGCATGTGCGTGTATGTGTAAACACATATATGTAACAACAATAATTAAAGTGGTTATAAATTTGAAAGGGAGGTGGGGAACATGGGAGGAGCTGTGGGGGAGGGAGCAATGACATAGATATAGTACTCATGTATTCTCTCAAAAACTTAAATTAAAAAAAAGGACTTTCATACAGAAAATGGAAGAAAGTCCTAAAATAAGAAATCAAAACATTACAAAAAATCTAAAAATAAAGTTAAATTATTATCCCCCCTTAAAAAACGAGCACCAAATTAACTATTACTCACACATTTGACACCAGATAAACAATACATTAATGAAATAGCACATATATGTTATACATGGACAACTATACCAAATACTGGATGCAAATACACCCGTTTCAAATACTTTTAACATTAAAATTAAGTGAAAAGCATTTTATATTTAGTGAGTAGTTAAATTCAGTAGGATCATAATTATAATGATAATTGCATAAGACCAAAATCACCGTACCATTTGCTGAATCCTGTGAAAGCTCTTCCCATGAAAACTAAAGGCTTGTTCAAACAGGACTTTGTCTTCCACTGTCCACTCATCCGGAAATGGCGTGAAGTTAGGGAGGTCTGCAAGGGACTTCTCAATGTTGTGTTTATGCCAGAACAACATGCCGAGTGCCTTTGAAGAGAAGCCACCATCTTTGGTTTTAATGGACTTACTTCTACCACATTAGAGTTAAATACAAATTTAAAATCTTAGCCTACAACTTCAACTTACTATAAACTCAGTGTGGGACCTTTAACAGGGTAAGAACCTATTTATCTACTTTAAATCAGGGCCTCAGAAGAAGCACTTGTATATATCACACTTGTGGCAGAAGTAAGAAAAAGTGACATGGAGTGAGCAGGTTTGTAGGCTCATGACAAGATTCTACTCAGATTTTATCAATGTGTCAATATGTAGGGGAAATAGTCTAAAAGCTCTCAAGTGACTGCAATAACTGAATTAAATTATCAATTACAATACAAGAACCAGAAATACTCAGTTGGACTTAGCAGAGAAATATCAAGCTTTGACCTTTTAGAATAAGAATAAATATTTAGCCTATAACATAATTCCAAGACTTAAGGGCACTTTCACTGCAATTGTCTCAATTTAATTATTTTATCACAAATTTAATAAAGCATTTGTATATTTACTGTGCTATTATCATAATGTATACATACATATAATTATTAGAAGTCGTCAAAGCAACTTTGATGACTTCACTGGCAAGTCATTTCTAAATAATAGGTATTAACTATTATTTAATGCACAAACTTTCATTTGTAAACAAAGACAGACTTTTTGGTGGTGAGATTAAAAATAAACCCTGTACATAAACATGCAAATAAGCAGATATAAACTCATATTTAAAAGATTAACTTTCTCAAAGATCAACAAGGAAGGCATGCCAAGTGTGGTGGTACATGTCTTTAATCCTAGCACTTAGAAGACAGAGGCAGGAGGGTCTCTGTAAGTTTGAGGCCAGCTTGGTCTGCATAATGAGCTCTAGGACAGCCAGGAATGCACTAGAGAGACCCTGCCTCAAATAAACCAACCAAAACAATGGCAGATTTACACACAGAATGGGTTTTAGGCACGGCTGTGATTCCAGCACTTGGGAGACAGAGGCAGGAGGATCACCACAAATTCTAAGCCAGTCAAGGTTACACGGCAAGACAAAAATACTCCCCAACAGCCAAACAAAAACTAAAACTGTAAAATAGGCCACCTAAAAAGGTTCAAAAATGCGCCAAACAGTTGTTTAGCTCTATAATCAGCATGCCAATTTCAAAAAGTTTACTTTTAGTTTACTCTGTGAAGTGAGTTCCCAGTGACTCTCTACACAAGTTTGATCTTCCTTCTCTACAAACAAGCCCACCAGTTCTACTGTAATTCTGATCCAGGGTGAGACACTTAGCTTTAAGAATCTCTGCCTTAAAGCAGAAAGTAGTGCCACAGGCCCACAGTCCCAGCTCCTGGCACCACTGAGGCAGAGCCATGGTAGCTTGGGCAACATCAGGAGATCTGCTCTCCTTTTTTTTTGGGGGGGGTGTGGGTGTGGGTGTGTGAAAGAAGATAGATTGACACCAATCTCTGGCCTTTACATAGGTACACTACAGTACACACAGACAGACAGACACACACACACACACACACACACACACACACACACTTTTCCTCATACCTGTTCAACATTGTAGCCATGTTTCTCTTTTGCAATGGCGATATATTCATCCACTGTAATGGAACAATGTTATGCCATTACTTTCAGAAACTTTAGATTTCTCAGATCTAGGCTTTCTTTCTTTTTTTTTTTTTTTTTTGAATATGGTAAAATAGTTTACTATTCTGGGTAAAAAATAGCCAAAGCGATGATCCATGAACTGTTACTAGAAGAGACTTGTAAACAGAATCTGTGGCTCTTCACCCAGCTTAACATTTTATTTAACCTGATAACCCTATGAGCATATATGAGAATAACTATTGGTAAATTAAGTAACATTACTATAGTTACTTTCGTATGTTGACAACCACCCATGTGGAAGCAGACAGTGAAACCCAATTACACTGTAAAATACTGAGATAATCCTTGACTATTGATTATGGTCTCTACTTGAGATACTTGGCTGTGTAACAAGCCCTTCTCACGTTTATAAACTCTGCAGGCTACATGGAAGAAAGGCACACTGAGCGTGCTTTATGGAGCGTCAGCATCCTGTTTTCATCCGAGTAATTCAGATAAGCAGCTTTCAGAACGATGTGCCTGCCTACTATCGGCTATTTCAAGTCCTCGTTACCAAGTGGTCTGTCACCTTCAGGACTCACTTTTATGTGCTGTCCATAGTCATGTCTTTATCCTTTAAAAATTATTTATTACACATGTGTACATGTAGTTATTTCTTTAAACATGTTTCTGAGAAGCAGAAATCTTGAGAGTTCTGACCCTAGAATAGCTACTGTTTACATGGACTTGTTTTTCTGTTCATTACTCAGACTTTTAACTCTGGTGGAATAATTCGAACTTTTGTTTCTTAGTTTCCTGCTCTACATTCATGATAAAACAATACAGTCTCTCATGGTTAAATGAGTTAGCACACAGAAAATGCTCAGGAATACAGAAAATCCAAGTATTATATTTACTTAGAATCCATTTATATTTATTACAGACCTAGAAGGATGCTGGTTAAGTATAACAAACATATATTACAGACCTTTAGATAGCAAGTTAAGAAATCCCAATTGAACAGAAGTGGTCTCAGCTCTGGCTGAGCATCAGAACCATGACAGAAGCTTTAAGATGAACAGGTATTGTCTCTTAAGATGTGGGTCAGATTAGACACCAATACTTTGAAAAGTTCCCTAAGAGACTCTAACACAACATAATCAGGGCTGATCACTGCTTTGGACAGCCCTCGTGGACCCCACCCTAATGGTGGACAGCCCCATGGACCCCACCCTAATGGGCACTGTTACCTTTCTACATTTTGTTTTTCACTTTGTTAAAAGCGCACCATCATATTAAACATCAAAATTCCACGATGCTCTGATGCTCGTTTTATGATTGAAAAAAACCTCTGTATATAATAATGAGCAAACCTGGCAAAGCCAAATCTTTCAGGTTCTAGGTACACATTTCTTATTGCATGCCTCCAGGGCACAGGATCCCTAGCTTAGCAGCGGGTGAAGCTTCACCTGGTAGGTACGCTAAAGCTTTTAAGTCAGGAAGATTACTAGGGATGCAGACATATATCACTTTCCAGTTTTTAGCTCTTAAGTGCATCGACTGGCATGATGAGCCTCTACGCACACGATAGATAGGACATGGCTATTTTTTCTCAAGATGAAATAAATCATAACAAGACATAAGTTCATAAGATCCTAGGAAACGCTGTTAAAGAAAACCTTATTTTATGTTTGCTAGAATGACCGTTCAGTGTAGTTGCTGTTGTTATTTAATAAGTTTGATAGCTGAATGGAGGGGTGGGGGTCTTAGTGTTGTTACCTGTATGTTTCCTATATCTGATGTGCCGCAAAGGATTCGGGTCCGCTACATCACACTGAAGTCTAAAGCCACACCATGATTCAAGAAGTGCATGGTCAAGGATCCAGAAGGTCTCCGTCCAGAAATGGAGAGCACCAGGTGGCCTGACGGCTGCTGAAGTCAGCTCTCTCACCTTTCCTCTTTAAAAATGGGAATGAGAGTGGGCTCTCTGGAGTCTGGCGGCATTTCTCTCACTGCTCCATAGACTGAGGAAAGGCCTGTGCAGATGTCTACATAGTAATTCCCTCCCCTGCTTGAGGATTTAAGCACCAGAGCCATCAGATGCTAGGCTTTTGATTCTTCATGGGCCTGACACAAACTGAAATGATCAATTTCACTATCTTTCCAAAGGAAAAACATTCTAATACAGTGAAGGTTTCCATTAAAAAAAGAAAACAAAGGTAATTCAGTTCTTAAGCGAACCTAAAAGACTAAAAGACAAATGTAAATTACATTTTGAACAGGCTGACTTCTTATTGATGTTAACATTAGATCTCAGAAAAAAAACTTACATTTGGCATCTGGGATACTGTGATATGGAGACCACACAAGCATGCCTCCATTGTCTTTATCTGTGTACTTGGTAGCACCTGAGAAAAAATTAATTATTTTGAATAGGATAGCCTTTTACTTATATTCCAAATAAACATAAGCAAAATTTTCTTTTAGTATAATACCTGCAGAGAACACACAGAAAAAGAGATTTCCCCTAAAGACTTGTGTAAAACGAGGGAGACATTGTAGCAAACGTTCTGCTACCACAGGAAAAACTTCCTGAAACACACAGTCCCGTCACCTGGCAGGTGAAGATCTCATCTGACTTCTGACTTCCTGCTTGCTGCTTAGGGACTGCCATTCAAAACTGACCCTACAGAACGCCTACACGGTGCTGTGTACCCGGGCCACAACTGCTAGCGTCTCCCTTCGTGGCTTGTATTTTATCTTATTCCTAAATCTGCCAGCTTTCCTTTCAAAGGCATAAAAGTTAACACAACTTCTTGTTCATATGATCTGGTTAAAATCTCGAAGAACACTGTCCTTTCCGGTGCATTTCTCATGTTATAAGCTATAAAGTCCATAATATCACGCTTCACTAATACAAGCTGGAATGGACCAGAGGGAGGAAAGCCTGCACAGCGAGGCCAGGACGACTACACACCTCTAGTCACCTTGCTGCACAGGAGACTTGTCCAGCTTCCACTCAGTCCTTAGTTACAAGTTAGTTAAAACTAGCAACATGTTGCGCATTGCTGCCATGTTTTAAAGCAGCTGATTTTCACCAGGTAGATGTTACTTACCACTAACAGTCAGAATTTCAATCTAGTCACATAAAATATTAGTATAATTCTGAGGTTAAACTGTGCTTATTATAAGGCATTTGGAGTGGAGAACACTCCTTACTACAATTTCCACACAGAGAAATTACTTATGAGTCAATAATTTAATATTATTCATACTTAACTTTTGGAGAAGCATCAAATATTACTATTAAATGTTTAGTAAGTATTTTTAGTTGGAAGACTCATACTAATTCCACTTCAGTATCAGCAGGATATGTGACATACTTGGGAGCAGAGGGTGGGGCAGAAAGAGTTAAAGTTTGAAGCAGGCTTGTGCAGTAAGAGTTTAGTGAAAATATTTCAACCAAGCAAGCAACAAAATCCCGAGCAAACCAAAAAACAAAACAGTTTCAACATTAAGACATTTAATTTTTAGTCATGGGCCTGTTAGGTCAAAAAAAAAAAAACCAAGACAAAACAAAACACTTTATAAATGCAAAAGTCAAGTTATTCAATGGAAGTGAAATGAATTTCATCTAAGCTGGTCAGAAAGAAGCTTTTACCTCAGAAAAACAAATGTTTCAAGTGAATATCTTAACTTCAACTATTTATCAAGGAACGGGGTTCCTTTTACTCATTGAATTGCGACAGTAAGATTATTAAAATCTTTAATAGGACATGACACAACTTCATTAAGTCTTACGATTTAATAGTGCTCCATGACAAAGAAATGTACTTTCTTGCTCCCCATTCTTTAAGAACATTTTTTTCATGTTAGTATATGTTGTATACATGTGTGAGTCCCAGAGATAGAACCCATGCTTGGTGGCAGCCTCCTGTCTCCACTGAGCATCCCTTCAACCCATGGACCTCACTCTTGAATCACAGGAAGTCTCCTGTATCTCACTGCATATGTCCTCTTAAGCAGGCATTGTTTTTTCTCCATTTAAAACACCAGATATGATTTCCCCCCTAATTTTCAATATTGTAATTAAGGGTCTAATATGAGACCAAAACCAGGGTCAAAGTTTAGGACACTAGCTACTCCTCTAATGTGGGATGATAAAGGTATTTATCTAAGTGTCCTTAAAACAGAGAATGCTCAATTAGGCATTTCACAATGCTCTTTTCCTAATTATGGACCCTAACCTTTTCAATTATACATCAACTAGGCCCCCCAAAATAACTGTTTACAGGAAAGAGTTACTTTAGGGTACTGCGAAAGAGCACAGTTTCAGACTCCCAGTCGCAGCAAGTGTGCGACCTTCAAGATATCTTCTTGTGCCTCAGTTTCCCTCATCATTAGTGCTTCTCAGAAATGAAGTTGATAAGTGGATACTGTACACATACAGGACAATCAACTGCGACGATACAAGATGGGAGGAATAAGGTAGGATTCAAGTACAAAACCAGCAATCTATAACTTTTAAGACTCCCTTTGAGACATTAAAACCCAGGACTTTGTGAACAAACATACTAAATTTAGATCCTGAGACTAAGATGTTCTAATCACTTAGAAACTATTTATAAATTAGGTCCTATATTATATTATTGGCATAGTATCTTCAAGTAGGGGGTGAAGGCTTTCCTCAGGACGTAGAAGCATGAGTAAGTTGTGTGTAGTATATGCATGTGTGCACATGTATGTGCCTGTATGTGCATACACAAATCATGTGTTAGTCACGGATCAACATAGGGCGTCATCTTCTACTTATCCTACTCCTGCAGTTTTATTTTATTTATTTTTTGAGACATGGTCTCTTCATATATCCCTAGATGTCCTGGAACTATCACTATGTAGACCAAGTTGGCGTCAAACTAACAAGAGACCAGCCTACCTCTGCAGGTATCAAAGGCATGCACCACCACACCCGACTCTTTTTTAAACAAACAAACAAACAAACAAACAGGATTTCTCACTGAACCTAGAACTCACTGCTTCAATCAGGCTGGCTGGCCAATGACAAATTGTTTTCACCTTCCCCAAAATTGGTATGCAACCACCAAGCCTGGCTTTTCTGGGGTTAACACTTTGCCTTCTGAGCTCTCTCCTACCTTGTAAGTTTTAAGGGACTCAATTTTCAGACTTCTGGGTTTTCTTCCTCAATATAATCTGCCCGAAAACTCATCCGAGATCTAAGCTACACCGTAGTCTCTCCGGTATCTGAGGTCTCACCTCCTATGATCAACTGGAAAATACTAAATGATCAAACCGAGAAATAAAGAATGTAAGTCTAAACTGCACACCAAGCTGAGCAGCATCATAAACTTTCATCCTGCTCCACTCAGCCCTGCCTAGGAGAACCCGTGTCCCTGAGGAAGAGGACAACAACACAGACATTCCAGTCGTTATTCCTAGTAGTAAATGTACTCTCATGTTAGACAAGTTTCTTATTCTACACAGAAGAGTTTTTTAATAATTTAAAATTTCCAGAGCCTCTTACAAAAGCTCTCCCCTATTGAGCAGACCACAACTACTACAGTTTTAATCAATGATGCGCTAACCCAGTCCAGACACTTAACTCAGGACTTTATGCTGACTGTGATGTGCACATTAAGCTGGAGGGGGAAGTAGAGAGGAACACATTGTGTGTGTCTGTCTCAGGGTACCTGTGCCCCCGTGAAGGCCAGAGGAAGACACCAAGAGGACATCCTCTATCTCTTTCTGCCTCGTTGCCTTGAGACAGAGCTTCTCACTGGCCCGGCTGACCAGGGGACCAGGGAGCTCTTGGGACTTGTCTCTATCTGCCGAGGCTGGGACGACAGGCACATGCAGCCAGGTCTGGGCTCGATGTCGATGTTGGCAATTCAGACTCAGTTCCTTGCCATTGTAGCAAGTGCTCTTACCCATGGATCTATCTCCCCAGGCCCTAATAAAGCACTTTTAAGTACACAAATACATTATGGAAGATTTTGTGGGGAATGTGCACAAAAAGGAGTTCGAAGACCAAAAAAAAAATAAAATATATATATATATATCCATGAATTTTATAAAATGGATACTATCACATTAATGTTTACATATAAATTTAAAATAAAGAAAATAATTTTATTTCAAAGTATTAATATCTTAATACACCAAAGATTACATTCTTTATCACTTATTTAAGCAACAAATAAGAGATGTCGGCTTTAAAATATGTCACTTTTTGTCTCTTCAAACCTCTTTTATGGGTCTGTAAATCACTGCTTCACACATATTTCTACTTAACCCTGTGATGTTCTTAACAATATCTCCCTTTTATGAACAAGAAAACGAGTCTGAAGAAGTCAGTTCGCTTCAGGTAACTAAATGTACCAGAGAAGGCGTGTGGTCACCAATCAAAGCTACTCCTCAGGGGTCAGCAGCCAATACAAGAACTCCTTAACTACACACTTACAATGGACAACCTCTGAACTAGTTAACAACTGATTTACAAGAGAAAGATAAGCAATTAGAAATCCGGTCAGTAAATCGTAAAGACAACAGCATGGCCACTTAAGGTAGACAGGCCCCAACCCACAAACGACTTACCACTGAAAGATGACAATCAGAAATCCAGTTAGTAAATCATAAAGATACCAGCATGGCCAACTCTACACCAGCATGGAGTTCCAGAACTCCAACCACACCCTCCACTTTACCGGCTTGTTAACAGGTTAGCCACTTGTCCTGGGTTTCTGAGGCCTAACACTAGTCATTCTCTATGTGTGTAATTTCTACCATCAACATTATTATCTCTTCTAAAAACTCTTACTTTTGCTACATTCTCAGGATAGCCTTAGGATCTAAGGAATTGTTCTTCCAAGTGCCTCACATCTAAGGCTACAGTGAATAATTTCCATACAAATAGTGCTTTATTAGGGATGAGGTGGGTAGGGGGTGCACACCTTTAACCCTAGCACTCAGGGGGCAGAGGCGAGTGGTTCTGAGTTCAAGGTCAGGCTAGTCTACCTAGTGAGTTCCAGGACAGGCAAGGTTATGCAGAAGACCTTGTCTGGGGGGGGGGGGGGGGGGAAGGAGGGGGGAACCAAAAGGGGGGGGGGGAGTTATGAAGGAGAAAAGGAGAGTTAATTATTTCTCAATTTCTATTACTAGCTAATTTCCCTTTTCTTCTATTATCTTTTCCCAAGTAATGCTTAAATTTTTATCTAATTATACTAGCTCAACATGAAATAAAACCTTCGAAAAACAGTACAACACTTAGAATAAAACAGTGGTAAGAAGCACAAAAAGCAGCGTTTCCTTCAGAAAAATACCTTAGTGATTCATATGAATGGCAAAAACTTTGAACTGTATCCTTGGATGACACTGGTAAACAGAAGTGAGTGCATTTATGGAGTGTGAGGTTTATCCCTATTCTATTGATTACAGTCAGAGAAGATAAACTGGAAATATCAATTACAGTCAAGAGTAAATAAATTGGAAATTCTAATTCAAAACTACTAATACTTATTGGGGTTTTGTCACCTCTCACAAACGTTCTAGGTAGCTGGAACAAGCAAAACTGATAAAAATAACCAGTTAGGTTAGCTAATCCAAACAATGTCGCCGAAGACCACCTAAACAGATGAACTATTTTTCCTAGTTTAAAATTGTTGCATGAATTACATTTTAAAACAACAAATGCTTTGTCACTAAAACACATACAAGTCCCTAACCAACTGCACATAGATAGGAGACAAATATCAACTGAGGTCTACCTAACGGGGCAAAAAGATAGGTGTGCTTATGACATAATTCGGCTGCTGAGTTCCTTCTGGAAATGACTTCACCAATATTAAAAAAAAAAAATGAGTAGCAATGAGAGCTCCAAATCGTTCTTCATAATTATGAAATCTAATCTTTACTGAGTAACTGCCATATGCCTAGTCATTTAATCCTGGCAAGAATTCCATGCAATAGCTTTTTACAGCTAGGAAAATTGAAGCTCAGAGAAGGCCAGTGACTTGCTCAGAAGACTAAAAGAAGAGAGCTGAGAATTAAATTCAGCCTATCCTTCAGTGAGCATGTCTTCTTTCCGATGTCAAACTAAGCTCTGAAGCGTAATCCAATTATGTGAAGGAACCCACCTACTAGCTAGCTATGCCAACAACAAAAATACTACTACTGGAAGCCCACCACGGCACACACCAATCGTCCTCTAGCAAAATATCCCAACAACTGTGTCGCTTTGAAGGTAACCCTCAGATCTGATGAGCACTCTGTTGCCCTTCTTCCAGAGAGGGGCTGCTACCTACTTGGTAAATATCATTGTCCTAACGGTGAGAAGGACGGAACTCCCCCCCCCCCCCCCCCCCCCCCCCCCCCCCCCCAGCATACCTAAACTAAACAAGCATGCCTGTTTTCCTTGTGAAACTACAAGTGAGCCCTCTGCACAGCCAACTACAACTCAAGCGTTGGACTCTGGCAGTGCTGTTAAGAATGAGCTCTAGACAAAAACTGTCTGCAGGAAAAGCAGGAGGGCGGTTCAGGCAGGGAAGGGCAGAGCCCACCCAGTGGCGAGTCTGGCTGGGTTAGAGCAGCCGAGCACTCCAGGCCCGGAGGCTCCAGCAAGGGCGCCTCCATATGCGGAACTCTCGCCCAATCCCCGAGCAGCCTGACATCCCGTGACAGCCGGGGAGCCTGTTTGGAGAAAAGTAGAGAGGGAGCCCGCAAGCTGCGCTGGCGGAGGGCGCTGGAACCTGGCTGTTCCGGAGAAAATGTCTCCTTGGCAGCCGCTGCCGCTGTCCTGTGGTCTGGCTTCCCCTGGCCGGGTCGGCACGCAGGGGGGAGGGGGGCGGTGTCGGGCACGGGCGTTTCCCCGCCCAGGTCCACACCGCCTCGGCAGAGAGACAAACCAGGATCTCGTGTGCGCGGGGGGTCGCAGGGCTCGCCCTTGGCCCGGGCTGATGACAGCAGGCGGTTGCCAAGCTCGGCCCTGCGGAGCCTGGCCGAGCCCCGGGGTTGCCAGGGCGGGTCGGTGTGGCATCTGACCCGGGGTAGGTTCATGCACACAGAGATCGCACGCCCTCTCCTGCAGCCCCTCGGTTTTTGCGGCCCCCACGCCCCGGGGCCTCGGACCCGCGACCTCGGTGGGATGCCAGCGGCGTGGCAAGTGCCGCGGGAGGGAACCATGTTCACCTTGCCATGCACACATCTAACCCCCACGCCCTGTGTCACTGCCCAGCCGAGCCTGCCAGCCTCCCCACCCGCGATGCCCTGCCCTGCCCTGCCCTGCCCGGGCCTCTCCTGGTGCTCCCCACACTCGCACCCCGTAACTGTCCCCCCCCACCTCACCCCATCCCGACGCCGGCCACCGCAGAGCAAGCCCAGGGGAGAAAAAGAGAGAGAGAGAGAGAGAGAGAGAGAGAGAGAGAGAGAGAGAGAGACAGACACGGGGGGTTTTCCTGTGAGCAAATATATCTACCTGGATCGAATTCAGGGATCCGAGCTTGGTATTCAGCTCCGACTCTCATCCCAACATCTGCAAAGCAATGCCAAGATATATGGTGAAATGGTAATAAATGGAGGAGAGGAGCCGGGAAAGGGGGCAAGGCAGAGAGGCTCTCCAGCCGCGGGAGCGCGGGCGAGGCCGTGGCCGGGTGGGGGCGGGGAGGCGCGGGTCGCGGGGCTGCGGCGGCACCGGGAGTTCCGGCGGCCGCGGCTCGGCTCCGAGGGGGAGGAGGGCGCGGGGAGGGGGCCGGGCGGGCGGGGCGGGGAGCGCGGCGAGGTACCCCCGTGCTCGTCGTCGCTGCTGCAGCCGCTCTCGGGCTCCGAGAAGTGCAGCCCGCCGTTGGCCGAGGAGGAGCCGCCGCCGCCGCCGCCGCCGCCGCCGCCGCCGCCGCCCGCCGGGCTCTTGGCGCCGCCGTTGGCCGATCGGCTCTTCCCCAGTAACTCGGGCCCTTTCTCCATCATGCCGGGCATGGTAGAGGAGGGGGAGAGGTGGCGTCAGGGAAAGGGGGAGACGGCGGGCGGGCGGGCGGGCGGGCGGGAGCGCGGAGGAGGAGGAGGAGGAGGAGGAGGAGGAGGAGGTGTTAATATGGAGCCGCCATCACCGCCCCGGTCGGGCCGTAGCGCAGTCGCCCCACACCAGCCCGCCCCGGCCCCGCCTCCCTCCCCTCCCCTCCCCTCCCCCGCGGCCTCCGCCGCCGCTGCCGCCGCCGCCCCGCGCCACCCGGCCGAGCGCCCCTCGTGGCCGCGCGCTCCTCCCTGGGCGACCGGGATCACTCCGCCCTAGGGAGGTTCCGGCCGCGGGGCGGAGAGACCAGAGGGCCGGGACCCCCCGCGCGTCCGCGGCCGGCCGGCCGGTTCCCCGGGCGCTCGAGGGCGGCGAGGCGGCGTGGAGGGCGGGGAGGCGGCGTGGAGGGCGGGGAGGAGGCGGACTCTGCTGCCCCCACCCCCAGTCTCGGCCGAAGGAATTTGGCTGGCCCAGGCGCGGCTGCGGGGCTGCGGGGCTGCGGGGCTGGAGCTGCTCGGGGTGAGGAGCGGCGGGGACGGCGGGCCCAGAACGGGAGCTGCTCCCGGAAGGAGGACCGGGAATGGCGGCCCGGGACAGGAGCGGAGGGGATGGCGGCCTCGGACAGGAGCTGCTCCGGTGACGGGGGCTGGAGGATGGCGGCCTCGGACAGGAGCTGCTCCGGAGACGGGGGCTGGAGGATG
>JADRCD010210701.1:0-44440 GCA_019843815.1 Montemys delectorum
AGCAGTCTAGTATTACTGTCTCCTTTTGAGACTTCATCCAGCAGCAGATGCAAACAGATGCAGACCTGCACAACCAAACTTCAGATAGGGTTTAGAATTACATGAGCTGGAATGGTCATAAACACAAGAAGACCTAGAAGCTGGAAGGGTCAGGGACGCAGACCTATAGACCTATAGAGCCAACTAACCACGGAAACTGAACCATCAACTGAAGTACATGCAGGGGCTGGACCTAGGCCCTCTACACATTTGTAGAACATATACAGCTTGTTCTTCATGGTCTCCTAAGATTGGAGTGGAATGTACTTTTGACCAGGCTGGCCCTGCATCCACAGAGATCCATCTGCCTCTGCCTCAGAATTACTGGGATGAAAGGCATGAAGCACTACCACCCAGCTCAGGTAACTCTTCTTAACCCTCAGAATGCAAATTGTCTGATGTTCTGAATAAAGTTGGTGTTTGCATGAGAATTTGTCTGCCTCATTTTTTAGGCCCCATTGTCCCAGATTCATGCGACCAACTACAACAGTAAACATTTTGGATGACTGAAAAGTTTAATTCTCAGAAACTTTATAGTCATGAGGCTTGAAAATATCAGTGTACTGAGAATACCTTAGGATTACTGGTGACCTTTGAATTAATGGGGCTGACTTATATCCGAGATGGAGGCTGTTTCATTTTTCCTAAAAGTAAAATCTAAAAGTAGCACTTGCATCCCACCTGCTTTCTCCTACATGATTTTGTACTGTGTCTATAACTAGTAGAAATTAATAACATATTCTGAGAAGTCAAGTAGTATTTTAACAGATATTTGGTCTCGATTTCTCTCTAAATGAATTAAAAACAAATATTCAATTGACAATGATCACGCTGTCCTCATTTCAAGCACACATAAAGAATTAAATATTGTGAAATATGCCAACCGGTTTTACTAAGCTCTTAACCTGTAGAGAAATGGCTGGCAATTAGTGTTACATTAGAATTGTCACAGCTAAGCAATTTATAAATCAGTAGGAGGACTTTAACTGATTTTCTGCTACATGCACACACTGAACATGCAGTTAGCATAATACACAGGAATTAAAATTACAATTGAAATGTCAGTAAGTGAAAAGTTTTAATGTTTGACTGTCTAGTGAGAGAGCTAATAGCTAGTTTAGGAAGAGTACAGTGAACAGAAGGCTTATCTGTGACCAGGATTTTGCAAAGGCAATATATTCAGTTGTTCTTCGTTATAGAAACACTACTTAAGTGAGACCAAAAAGGAAAACTATATTTAAGATCATGCAAGAATCTGTACATTTTCCTGCTGTGGCAATCAATCTGAAATTTTGCTGTCAGGAAAACCTGTACATAACAAATGCTCCTGTCTTAGTCAGGGTTCTCTAGAGTCACAGAATTTACGGTAGTCTCTATGTAGTAAAGGGATTTATTGATGACTTATAGTTTGTAGTCCAACTCCCAACAATCAACTCCCAACAACAGTCGCGGCAGCAGCTGTGAATGGAAATCCAAGGATCCAGCAGTTGCTCAGTCCCACAAGGCAAGCAGGCGAAGCAGAGAGAGCCTTCCTTCTTCCAATGTCCTTACATAGGTCTCCAGCAAAAAGTGTGGCCCAGGTTAAAGGTATGTGCCACCACACCTTTAACCCCAGATGACCTTGCTTGAACTCGTAGATCTTCCAGTCTTAATCTTCTAGGATTTATAGCCACTATGCCACCACACCCTTAATCCCAGATGATCTTGAACTCATAGAGCTTTCTATGCTAATCCTATGGAATTCGTAGCCACTATTCCTCAAGGTCTCCATGCCAAGATTCAGGTCAGAAACTTGTATCTCTCAGCCTCCAGATTAGGGCCACAGGTGAGCCTTCTAATTCTGGATTGTAGTTCATTTCAGACGTAGTCAAGTTGACAACCAGGAATAGCCACTACAGCTCCTAATTAGATTAACTCCTCTTAATATCTTACACTATTGTGAAACGAGTTCACTTCCATTTAAAACCTAAAAGACAGAAAATTCAAGCCTGATAACTTTATAAAATAAATCCATTATGTCAGCAGAAAAGTTTGAGTGGCAATCTCTGTGAGATTAGGTTGGTGGGCTTGCTCTAGCTTTGAGGTCATCCCTTGAGTCACTCCAGAAAATGAGCACTGTTTTAATTGAGGCTGTCATTGCTGGTTTGGTACTTCACTCTCTCCCCAGTTTAACAAGAGACGCTGCACCCTTTGCCATGAAATGGCTGAAATTTCCAATCAATCCATGATTTTGGGTGACTCCTCACATAGGATCTAGGACATTCCATAGAGACTCCTCACATGGGGATTGAAATGAACTTCATCTGGACCTACCTTTGTCTATTATTGTAAGACTATATTCAGGCTAGCTCACCAAGCAGCATGGCACGAAGTTGTGAGTTAACTCAAGCCAAGTCTAGGCCAGGCCAGCCAACTTCAAGACCTATCAGCAAACTAGCGTTCCCTTTGTTGCAGGTGAATAGAAATGTATTGGTTCTGTGTGCTTTAGGGTCATCCTTTCCTTTCCTGTCTTCCACTCATTTGTAAAATGAAGGATGTAACAGACTATTAAGGTTCACTCCATACTGAAGGGACTCAGATAGTTAAAGGACTAGAAGTTGGGGTAACACCTCAGCTAGTGCTGGAGATGTGCCTGCTGATATTTTCTTGTCAGTGATGCTGCCATGAAAGTGCTCAGCTATAAAAGGAGGGCCTGGAAAGCCTGGGCCACAAAATGTCTTCAGAGTTCCTCAATAACACCTGTTTTTCTCTGCTTTTGGATTTCGGAGACTAAGTTTTTCCCATAGATTAGACTGGAATAATCCTGTTACAGCCTGTTGTATGATATACTTTTCCTGGGAAGATGTAACAGGCACACATATCACACATAACTACCCCCATAACGTACATGCATACACACCATACGCACACATACATGCAGGCATCATACACAACTACTCATTCCAGAAAGGGAAATCCACAATAGACCAATGTATACAACTTGACTAACCAATTAGTTTTGATGAGCTTTTTTTTTTATGTTTTCTTTATTTATAATATCTCCTTTCCCAGGTTCCCCTACAAAATAAATAAATAAATAAAATAATAAAAACTAAAACAATCCCCTGTTCCCTCCCCCCTCCCCCTGCTCACCATCCCGCCTCCTCCTGCTTACTGGCCCTGGCATTCCCCTATGATAAGGTTTTTAAAAGGAGTATGGGTAAGGGTTACTTATAAGAGGAGACTCAAAAGCAGCTTTATAATAGAAAAATTGCAAACCTGAAACTATGTAGTCCTGTGATACACTGTTAGCAATTCTTCTAGCCACAGCCAGGTAAGGAGCTTGGCTTGCAATCAATGGACTGTTTGCCCCCCGCCCAACCCCCTCCCTCTCTACTCCTGTCCATGTGTTCCTGCTGGACTCTTCTCTTCTTTTTCTCTCTTCTGTTTCTGTCGCTCTGTCCCCTTTCCCACACTCCCTTCTCACCCCTCCTTCTCATGCCACCAAATAAACTTCATTTTATAGTAGACCCATGGTCCTATGGCTGGTACCCCAGAAGGGGTGGAGGTGTCTCAGCATGGGCCTGCTGAGGCAACCCCTCCCACCATATCATGCCACTGCATTACAAAATATATCATGCTCTCCTTTGTATCTTGGTTGGTCAAAGTCTACTTGCCAAGCTAGGAAGGGGCCTTTGAAAACCTTTCCAGTTTCTGGTTTTGCAGACATGTAAAAGCAGACTTCCGTTTACCTCTGAAGTGTCATGAGAAGCCCCCTCCTTCATGGAAGGAGTGTTATAATTTAAAAAAAATTGACAGGCAACAGTCTCCCACCTCCCTGAAAGCTCATTATCTACTGGCTTAACCTTGAACAAACAAGCAAAGACAGAAGACAGGACAGGAGAAAACAGATTTTAATTTTTAAATACTAATACATTTCCAGGCTGTTTTGCAAAGAAAAATCATGTTACATTAGTTTTAAGTATATTTCTTTAAACTCTAATTTTTACAAACACATAATGAAAGAAATATATATTTTATAAATATCTATTCAGAACAGGAATTATGAAGTGTTCAAAATATCAGGCCAAGATTTTTCCTCTGTAAATATATAAAATTCCCATATACTTCATATGAATTCCTCTTCAAGAGCAAAAAATTTCCTCTTATAAAGGCCAACTCAGTTTTCAGACACAATCAAAAGTAATAATATAAAAAAATGGAAAAGTTCTGTACAAGGGGATACAGATAGCATACAGGTAAATCCCATTACCATACATGCCATTTGTGTTTTAAAAATGTTTTATAAAAACTGCCACTTAAAACTAATGTGAGTGAGTGTCTTTCCCTGGCTGTGGCAATCCATAAATTATCACCCTACCTGTTGGATGATGAGGCTTCCACTGGAGGAGCCGGGGAAAAGGAGCCTCTGAATATGTTCCCTGAGGAGGGACCTGAGCCAAAGAGAGGGACTCCCTCTTCTCTGGCAGGAGTTTTATCTTGTGGGCCATTCACGGTTATTTCCCTTAACTTAGGAATATTCTTTTGGGGTCAAACAAATGACTGAGGAGTGATCAGATTACAGAAGCAACTAATAAGTCTCTTCTTGGTTGCTTGGTAACCAAACTCTAGAAGCCTGATTTATAAGCAATACCAGAGAAGCACCCAACCACCTGTCCCAGTGCGTACCCCACAGCTGTCCCTTTGTCTTCCCTCTTCTGGTCTAAGGTGCACTGTGGCTGCTGCATGGGATCAACTACTGTCTCTTCTGACACTTCTTCTGGAAAGAACTCTTCAGGAAAGTACGATACACAGGGTCATCCACGTACTCATTCTTGAGCCTGGAGCTTAGCACTCTTTGCCTCTTCCTTTCCCCTTGGATTACATCTGCCCCATAAAATGTGTCTTCAAATCGCATATCGGAGGCTGTGGACTAAATGCAGAAATATATTAATGAGTACAGAAACAACAGACACAGATCTAGGGAACAGAGGCTAGGATCTATCATAGGGTAGAAGGAACCTCCCACACTGTCTTACTCTGCCTCATCAGCTAGGTCTCACCTTTACCACATGGCAGAGATATGTGGCTCTATTTAGTCTCAATTTCTTTACTCTAACTGAGGGAGGTTCCCCAAACAACAGCAAAATTAATGTCTTCTCATATGAGTCTGCTGTAAATGAAAACTCCTAAAAGGAAGCTATGTCTATAGAAACTGATTGACTAATTAGAATCTGAGGAAATATTGTGGTAAGATTAAAATGATCCAGGCCTAATAGCTCATCACTAGCTCTAGCCCCTCAGAATAGCCATCCATGCCTTCCCATTTCTGTGTTGCAAGTTACCATCTTGTGACTTATAGATAAAAAGCTTTTTGGAATCCATTAACTGAGCAGACCACTAGCTCCCACCAATCCCAAAGTTAATGATCTCATCAGATAGCATCTTGGGCCTATGGCAAAGCTTCCCCCATCTTGCTATAGCAACCTTTCTGATGTATCCACTAATGTATTTTAAAGTCTCTGAGGTATTTAGACTTCTTTTGTCCTATGAAACTATAAAACCTCATGAAGCAGCTTCCATGTTGGAATATGAAATTTTAGTTGTCCTAAATCTGTGTTCTTGAGTCATAGGCATGTCCCTTTAGAAAAGGAGATGCAAATTTCACATTAACACTTGGTTAGTCACCATCTTGACTTGGCTTTTTTGGGAGGTGGGGTTTTCAGCAGTCATTCCTAATTAATGCTAAATCATATTCTTTGTTCCTTTTGCCTTTCTCCACTTCCCTAGTTCCTAAGTCCTATAGCAGTTCTTTGTTGCTTAACTACTTCATTGGTTATCTGTTTGCTCATTTTTGGTATTTCAGACTTCACTGTCTTAGCTATCTGTTCAACTTTGCGGCCTTTAATCCATATCCCTGGGATCAATATCTATACAGACTCTAAGGATAATGATTGGATTCTCACTCTAGCTCAGATCTCTTACATTAAGACCTGCACGTACCCCTGCCAATAGGTACCTCAGACTGTCTGCTTCAGATGCACTCCAAGTTATTTTGTATAAAATGGAACGAAAAGATTTCCTCCATGACTGGCCTTCTTAAATTTCCTAAATGCCAATACCATGCTCATCTGTACAGTCATTTGTTCCTTAGAGAGCGCCAAATAGCATTTGGGAAGGAAACTTAGAATTGTGAACTAGTTGGATCTTTCTGTCATCAGAAAGAAACATTTTGTTTCAGTAACTCTTAGTAAGCACCTTCTCTGACTTATATTTCATTTTTATTAAGTGCTAAAGTTACCAAAGGAGGAAATAAAATATCTAAGAAAGTGTTGCTACTGTGCAGAAACAGCAGAAGTCAGCCTCTTAAACTCAATAGCAAAGTCAATTTACCAGGAGCTCTAGTTAATTATGCAATGGTTGCCATGGTTACTCTGAGACAATAAAAGGTAATGGGGCTGTTTCTGAAAAGAGTACAAAAGAGCCCAGCACAGCCATCATGCAGTTGGATGGCTCTCTTAAAACATTTTTGTCCAAGCCAGAAGAATCTGAGGGAGGCAAAGTCACTAAAACATAAAGGTTCAACAATTAGCACTGCTTATCAATCTTCCTCAAACCAAACATTCCGTAAGCATAAAATATCTATCAATGAGTATTCAATTAGATTTGACTCCCCAGCTGGAAAAGTATGAAACAACCTACCAGAAGGCAGGTTACTGACTGAAGGGTCTAGTAGTCTTTGATCTAGTAACAAAATTGGCAAGACCTGTAGATTCAAGATACTATTTCCTATTGGGCTTAGCCAATGGGCACACAGGACTTCCTTCAGTATATTTTACTTGACTGTGTTGTTAAAGTTAATTAAAGTGTTATCAGAGAAGTTGGGCATGTCACAAATACTCATCATCCCCGCATATAGGATGGGACACGAGGAAGGCCAGGAACTCAAAGAAATCCTTGGCCTCTTAGTGAATTAAAGCCCAGCCTAGCTCACATATGGACCTGTTTCAAAACAGAAACAAAACAAAAAACAGGGGTGTGTGGAGGGGGTGTATTGAGAATTTACACCACAAAATAATACTCAATACACTTGTTAAAAAAAAATACTGAAGAAAGCATCATAGAATCAAGACCATATGTACTATGGAATAAAGATTCTATCTGTTTAGAGAAGAAAGTGAACATAAGAAACATGACTATGAAATCTCTAAGAATCAATTTAGTATGCACAGCAGCTATACACATCTTAACCAGGCTTTCAGAAGACTTCTTACTCTACCCCCTACCCAAATCTTTAGGGCCCAATAAAAGTTAAAAAGCAGCAAAGCAAAACAGGCAGAGGAGAGGTGAGCCCAGGGGAGATATGAATACACAGTGAGGGGCAGCCATCTCTACCAATTTCTTTAAATTGATTTTCTTGAAAGACTTCAGTATGTTTTAAGAAATATTTATTTTTATCTTATGTGTATGAGTGTTTTCCTTTGAAGTATTTTCAGTGCCTGTAGAGGACAGAAGAGGGTGTTTGATACATGGAACCCTGCAGTTATCCATAGTTGTACCTACCATGTGGGTATGGGGCCAGAAAAGCAAAACCAGGTCCTCTGCTAGATTGGGATGGAACAGTAGTGCCATGCTCTAGCCGCAGGTTTCAAGATGTTGAAACACTGACAAGTTACCCAAGCTTCAGGAATATTTGTCTCTATAATTGGGGCACTTAGTTTTCTCTTTGTTCACAGGTATTATAATCTCTCTCTCTTTTTTAAACTAGAATGTTCTCAGAGTGTGTTCAGCTCTCTGGAATACCCCACATTTCACTGGATGAACAGCAGCACTGACACTGTGTCTTGTCCTCTCCTTACTTTTAAGGTCCTTCCTCTGTGGGTGCAAGTGAGAGGGAACTGGAACCTATTATGGGTTTCCTGCCTAAGGATCCCACTTGATAACACAACTTAAGCCCTTGGTTTTCAAAAATGACTATCATAACTCTGTCTCTGCAAGAGGGCATAATCAGTAAGAGTGTATGAAAAAGTCAAATTTATTCAGAAAATTAACTTCTCTATTGAAAATTTGTTATTTTCAGAGAGATGCTACAGATATGACTCCAAATGAATAAACCAGACTTAAATTTTACACTCTACTAAATACTTTAGAATATAATAGTATGAAACCTACATTATTATGGACTACATTTAAAAATAATTTAAGATTAGGTTATTCATATTTACTTATCATTTAGTGGCATGCATTAGACTTGGCAAAAAATACATGTACATACACATGTGTACTTATTGTAACTCTTTTAGTATTCCCACTAATATTCTGGCTTTACTATGTCTTTATGAAAGTGAGAGTTTAGAAACAAACATCATGACACGGTCACTAGAGACTATTCTCTGATGCTACCTCTTTAATCTATTGTTGAATATTTTCTTTTTGTTGTTGGTTTGTTTTTGTTTTTGTTTTTTTGTTTTGTTTTGTTTTATCAAGATGGGGTTTCTCTGTGTAGCCCTGGCTGTCCTCGAACTCAGAAATCCACCTGCCTCTGTCTCCCAAGTGCTGGGATTAAAGGCGCGTGCCACCACCGCCCATTGAATACTTTCTTTTAATGTAACTTCCACTAACAAAGAGTAAATACCTTAATATTGTATTTGTTTACCCTCAGAGCTTTGTATAAAGGGCAAATTTAGTAACTATTATTATGTGTCACTAAATTTTAACACAGGGTACTGCCATTTGATTTCTAATTTGAGACTTGCATTCATCAGGTTTACACAGGGAAAAGTTACTTTAGCTTTCTTCAAAATTAACCAAAAGCCCAAGGTTGTTTTAAGCTTGGGAAAGCCTAGAGAATGAGGACTTAACCTAAGTTGCATTTGTCACTTGCACTTACAAAACGAGCCTTTACTCTCTTGGGTAACTCTTCATCTAAAGTATATATGTCTTCTCTCTTCATTGCTATCTGGGATCCATCTTCAAATTCAACCTAAAGAAACAAAAGCCATTGTGATATGCAGTAAAACCAAACAAGTAATGACCATTTTTCAAGAGTTCCAATTAAGTATGGGGGTTGGGAGGCAGGGAAGTAAAAGACTCTAACAGAGAAAATATGGAATGACCCAAAGTCAGGGACATTAGAAGAGGATTTTCTTACCCAAATAAGAACAAAGCAAGCTGAGAAATGGTCAAGACTGTTGAAGAGGATAGACTTAAAATATGAGCTACGAAATCTTTAATACCAAAAAACCAACTAAGAAAAATGAGGCCTGATCAGATAATTTCTCTGAAAAGTGGCAAATCCTGCATTAAGATGGGCTGGGCTTGCTAGCATCATGTCTTATTAACAGAAATTATCAGAAGAAAGTAATAACAGCCTACAAAAATGAGAAAAAGTATTTGAGAACTGTACATCAGGAGGAAATATCCAGAATACTTAATGAACTAAAACAATTGAAAAACAGAGCAGATACCAAACCAAGTTTAAAAAAAGCCAGAGGTCATTAGGAAATAGGCTAGTGAAATGAATAGAATACCCGCAGAAGAAATATAAATGCTCAATAAATGTTTGAAATATTGTTCAATATTCTGAGCTATCCAGAAAATGCATATTACAACTGGTCTTAGATTCCTGCTGCAGTTAGAATGGCTATTATGAAGTAAGCAAAGAACAATAAATGCTAGGAGGACGTGGGGAAGACGGGGGAGTGCCTTATACACTACTGGTACAATGCAGCATAGAGGCTCCTTATAAAAGGAGAACCAGAACTACGATATAATCTACGTATACCATTTCCTGGTGCATCTCTGAAGGACTAAGTCAACATACTACAGAAATATGTGCACATCCATGTTTATTTCTGTATGTATTCAAAATAGCAAGGAACAACACTATATATCTACCACTGAACAAAGAAAATGAGCCAAATATAAAGAGAAATTTATTCATGTAAATTTATTCAATGTAAAACCATAAGGGAGTTATCTGGAGGATAAAAAAAGAACACAAAAACATAAGACAGGGTTGAGGGAGCAAAGTGTAAGAACAAAGTGAATTAGCATATTTCCATGAATGGCAGAATGAAATCTGTTACTTGTGTGCTAACTTAAAAAAGTAATTTAAAAATACAAAGTTAAAAGAGTTAATGCTCTATGAACACCTGAGTTTTTTTTTTTTATGAGGGAAGATTACTATATATGAACAAAATACACCATTTTTTCCTCAGAGTTGAGACACGCTCCCTGGGCCCTCTCCAGTTGCACACACTACACACTCTGCACATTGTCCAGTTGTGTGTCTCTGTGTTGTCATATACTGCAAGCTGTTTCTCTGACTAGGATGGTCCATGCTGTTTGATGGATATAGCTGTACATTATCAGAAGTCAATTTATTGCTATGTTCCTTTAGTAGAATAAGAGTAGTAGCCTTTCCCCTAGGTTCATGACCGATCTAGTCTCAGATTTTTGATATAGGTTCTAGCTCATGGAGCAGGCCTTAAATACAATTGAAAATTATTCAGTTATTCCCCTAACATTTGTGCCATTATCATATCAGAATATTTTGCAGGGAGGTCGTTGTTGTAAAAGACAGGTTACAGCTGGATTATATTTTTTTAAGAGCCAGCTGAGGCTTTATTTTGGAAAAGACAATTAAGTTGGGTTTAGTGGAAGGCAAGAGCCAGAGGACTATCTCAGATAGGACATTCCTCCCAAGGTTGGCAAGAGGGTTAGGGTTGATCCTCGATCAGGTGGGTCTCTTGCCCCCTGTACTGTGCCATACTGCTGTCTCCCCTCTAAGCCCTGAGTAGCTGTAGATACACAGGCTGGCAGAAACTTCAGTGGCCATTCACTTGGGAGGGATATTAGGATACTCAGACACTAGCTTCCATCATCAATTTTATTCATGACCACAGCCTTGGTGTAAATAAACATGCTGGAGCCCCTGGCAGAGCTGGAGCTTGGCTGGAAAGAGCTCGTTCTATAGCTAAAACCAGGGCTAGTGAGTGTCTCATAAGCTGAGCTCAGTAGTCCCGAGTAGCTGCTGGTGATCTTCATATGGATACTCACGTTCTGCATCTCAAGACTCTAGCCTTCTCTCCTCGGCCTTCAGCAGCTTGTTGTTAAGTGGCAATCTTGATGTCAAGTGCCAGCTTGCTGGTTCATCATTTCCTGGCATTCTTGAAGCTGCCTGGCTATACACTGGTGGGCCCGTTAGAGGGCAGGCAGCCTCTATCTCACCTAGCTTGGCATCCATCTCGCCATGCTGCTCAGCATTAGCGTTGCAAGCCTCCAGGATTGCCCCCTGGCCTTTGAGTTTCCATCTGCAGATAGTTGCTGTTGCAGTTCATCATGAAGATCTCTGTCATGGTAAGGCACAGTTATTCCAGTTAGGGTCTGCAATTCTCCCTTCTCAATCTGGTACATGCTAGCTGTGGTTGGTTATATCCTCATATAGGGAACGGGCTTCAGTGATGATGGTGTCCATGTCAAGGGAATGGCTGTTGTCCATATATAGTACCACAGACATGTCTGCAGACTCACAGATTTTCTCTTCGTAGATCTGCCATAGATCTGTCAGCTCTTTTAGGTAGGGCTCTCATTCCACTTTGTTCATGTATGCTTAATCCACATCCTTCTTGATAAGTACAAATTTATTCTCCATCTCTATACTTCTGTTGATCACATCCTTGGACTTTCTGAAGTCTCCACCAGGCCCTGAATATTGCCAAGCTCAGCCTCCAGCTTTAGTGTTTCCTCGCCCAGGGCTTCCAGTGGCCTACAAAGATCATTGATATGGCTCTCAAACATGTACTTGTTGCTCCTTGTTGTCTTCTGTTGCTGCAACAGGATCAATGTGGTCTCCAGCATCTTGTTCTGCTGCTCCAGAAGTTGTCAACGAAGGAGGCAAACTTGTTAAGGGATTTAATCTGCTCCTTCTCCTGAATGTGTACAGCCTGGATGTTGGGGTCCACGTAAGGGGCTTAGCAGGCTTTGGCCCATGATGACTGTGATGTTTCCTACACCAACCCCTCTGAAGCCACTCAGACCCAAGCTTCCCCAGAAACTGCTGTTGCTGTCCACCCAAGAAAAGCTGATTTTTGACACTAGCTACACTTATGTAGGAGTGGTTGCAAAAGGTCTAGGGTGTAGAGATGCACATGTTGCAGGATTTCTGAATCACACTGATGGACATGGTCAAATCTGGAGTGAAGGCAGTGAGATGAAGCTGGAGGTTTGAGAGCAAGCTGAGCATCTGCTTATAGGCCCTAGCTGGATAATATTTATAATTACTTTTCTCCTCTAGTAGTGTGCAGAGCACACTACCTTCAGACACCATGAATGCTATTCAGTAGAAGTGAAGCTTCTAGAGTGTGTGTGTGTGTGTGTGTGTGTGTGTGTGTGTGTGTGTGTGTGTGTGTTGGGGGCAGGGGTTTCTATAGGTCCCTTTTGGTCAATGACTCAACAAGATGCCAACAATTCCTAGCACTACAGGCTGTATTTGGTGGCTGATATCTTTACTTGGTGGTTTTAAGATGTTACATTTTAGTCCCAGCATTATCTCCATTATAAGGTGATATATTAGAAGCTTCTATAGTAGTAGGTTTCAATATAGCTTTTTAAAAAGCTTCTAATGTTAGTAATCCCTCTCCATATTTCTACATTTACCCTGCCCTCCATATTTCTTTCTCTTATTCTATATCTCTCCTTATCTTTAAGATCGTATACTCTATTTCTCATTCCTTGAGAACTTCTCCTTCCCCCTGGATTCTACTAGTTACCTAACCTCTATATGGTTACTGGAATGAAACACACATACCAATAAGTTAAAAATTAATTTCCACTTAAGAGAAGACATGCTGTATTTTTCTTTTGGGCTCTGGGTTGCTCACCCAAAATCTGAAATAATTGTTTCTATCTTCATCCATTTATCTTTTTTTTGGGGGGTGGGGGGGTGGGTCTGGATGACCTGTCTACTGGTGTGGGATACTGAAGTAATCCATTATCACTGTATTAGGATTCACATGTGATTTTAGCTGTATACTTTTAGGAAATTGGGTAGTCTTGGCTTGGTATATAAATGTTTAGAACTGCAATATCCTCTTGGTAAATTTTTCTTTTGATAAATATGTTCCTCCCTTCTCTTTAGTGTTTTTTTTTTTTAAGTCTACTTTGTATTTTTGACATCTTGACTATATAATATATCTCCAGCTATGTTTTCTGGGAGTTTTAAGTGGATGGGCACGTCTCTAGAATTGGGAAATTTCTTGACATGATTCAAAAGCTGTGTATGCCTTTAGATTGTTATTTCGGTTTGTTCTTCTACCTGGGGGTCTTAGAAATGGCCCTATGAACACATCCCATGGTTCTCAAATAACAGATATGTCAGGATTATAATGTCAGGATGTTATTTTCTTTTCCTTTCTTTTCCTTGTTTCTTTTGTTTTACACAGGACTGAGTTTCATGTTGCCCTACCTTTGTCCTCTATTCTTGATATTCGTTCTCTTGCTGGGCTTTGTCTGTTGATTATGTGCACAGCGTTTATATTTGATTTGCGTTGAGGAACCTCACTATTAAGGTAGCAGTCCACCAGGATGATGGCTTTCTGAGCTCGGCATAAAAATGGGGGACTCCCTTTCTTGGCACGTGTAGGTGTGGGTGTGTGGGTGTGTGTCCCTGTTACTGCCTGACTGAAGAGTGTTCTGAACACAGCTGGCTGGCCTTGTCTGAAAAGTGACCTTTTACAGAGCTCTCTGCAAGACCGCATTACTCGGCACGCACATCCTCCTTTGGCTTTCTGCCTGTATGATAATCAGGTGCTGTACTATAAACAATCAACCCTTCCTGTTTGCTTTATGCCATGATCAATCAGCCCTTTCCATCCATATCCCTAAAAAAGCTCTCATATACCATATCCCTGAAAGAATAAACTAATCTTATTTCGCTACAGTCTCTGTATGTCATTTTACCATATTCACTGCCTTTTGAGCGCTGCTCTTGGCCTCTGCTTCCTTTGTACTTTCATGCTGGTGGCCAAGAGCCTCCTAGGAGAAAAGAAGAGCAGAGAGCAAAGATTTGCTCACTCATTTCTTGCATTTCTGTTTGACTCTTTTTCCTTGAGCTTTTTTTTCCCAATGGCTGACCATTTTATACTTTATTAAGTTTCTTTTCTAGGTCCTGAATTGCTTTTCTTATGTTCTCTACTTGGCCATTGAGCCTTTGTAGAAGTAAGACCCAGAAATCTTTTCTAGAATTTCAGCTATGCCATTATCTATTGGTTTTGATATTGATGCGCTAAAAATGGTTTTTAATGTTAAAGTATTGTTGAGATGTCAGAGTGGCTTATTTTGATATTTTTGCATTTTGTGCATCTGCTGGGATAAATGTGTCTAGTCTTTATTTTCCCTTTCTTTCCTTCTTTCTGTTTGTTTCATATAAGTATTCATGATGAGCTATATTTGTTTGGGCTTCTGTTCCTCTCTACTACTTGGGAGGAGCCTGACTCCAGTTAACCGGAAAACAATAAGAATTACTAGCAATCCCTTGCAGTTAAAGACAATTATGTACTTTACTTGTGTTCTATAGGGTTCTAAAACAAGCACTAGGATCATTTGCCACTGTGTGTTTCTAGCAAATCTCAGCTAGGGATTTTACTTTTATCTGGTAGTGTTACTGTCTGAGAATATGTGTACCTGCTGGCTCTCCTTGTTTTTCTAAGTCTCAGGTATCCACAGAGAAAAATTAACTACAAGCATGGAAAGCTACTTCCTCTCATTAGGACAGAGAAAAGGGTAATTTTCTGATTCTTCTTATTGCCAGCTGTATGTGCTTATAAACTATGAAAAAAAATATGTTCTTCTCCATAAAATAGTTAAAATTTGTTCACTAAGCTGTCTCTTTCCCTTATTTGTACACTAGGAATTAATAAAACATATTTTGTAGGACTACTGTGAGAAGCAAAAGTACACACACAAACACGCATAAACATACACACAGACACATATAATCATATAAACAGACATAAGTACACACAAACACATACATACACACAAACATACATATATACATACATACATACATACACACACAGACACACATACAGAGATGCTCATGGACCCAAATTTACATATACAAATATACACACAGATATACACATATAGACATCCACACAAATATGCACATAAAGAGCTACATCAATATACATAAACACAGATACACATAACCACAAATATACATACAGGGCCAAATCTATACACATACAGATAAAAACACACTCGCAAATATGCACACAGGCCCATACATTCACAGATACACAAAAATATACACAGATTTAGCATATATGTACTGTGTATCTGACATTTATCCATATGCACTTTAATGAATATCTGATTTATTCTATGGTAAAGTTGAAAGACAAAAAGCACAAAGCGGTCTCAAAGGGCCACTTGGTTTAATGAGGAATTTTATACGACTTGTAATTAAAGGGATATTTTTAATACCAGCTTTAACTTTCATTGACTCTATATTTATGGCTGCAATTTTATGCTGCTGGGCTAACACAGTGATTACTACTTAGCCTGCATTTTAACATGTGATACTTTTAGGTAGCAATGAGCTTTGTTACATAGCTTCAATATTGCTCTTATTAAATGTGACACTTTGTTTTTGATTAATTAATTAATACTTTCTCTAGGAATAGTCTGTATTATCCAGCTCCCATTGGGAGGTTTACTTAATTGTGCACAATCTGCTACAAAGATGTTGTAGCACTTATCCCACCATACATAACCCTAAAATACATATAGGATTGAAAATGACCAACAGTATGCACACGTCTTCCACTTGTTAACTTTTAGTTTTCTAAGCTGCAACAAAAACAACTTGGGAAGGTGAGATTTTATTTCACTTCCACATCACAGTCCATTACTGAAGTTAGGGCAGAACCTCAAGGCAGGCACTGAAATGGGGAGCATGGAGAATTGGAGGATCACTGCTTACTGGTTTCCTCAGCCTGTTTACTTATACAACTCAAGACTATCTGCAGAGGAATAACATACACACAATGGGCTAGGCCTCCACCCATCAACCACTAATCAAAAACATGTGCCACAGATTACCTACAGGCCAGTGTCATAGAAATATTTTATGAATTGAGGATCTTTTTCCCAGATAACTCTACCTCTTGTCAACATGAGAAAAAATTTGTCAGAATACCAACTCTTGTGGGGTTTCCTAGACCATGAGAAAATGTACTCTCATGTTTTCTAAACTTCTCTGAGCATCTTTTGATTACATTTTGCTGGTACCCTATCTTGTAATGTACTCTTCCTTTTAAACCTTTATCAGTTTGTTAAGTTCCTTTACTTCTTGGTTTTTCCCATTTTTACTACATCATTTACACTAGAATGTTGATTTATGACATGGTGTTATTGAAATTTATTGCTTTAGTTTTAAAGTTCTCCAACACATGTGCTGCCTGTGTTGTTTCACTTTGTGAGTTCAACTCTTTTTCACTTTGGGTAAAAATATAAAATTCCAGTTTAGTTATTAACATGTAGAATTCCCTCGTGACCAGAATATACACTTGATAATTTCAGATTTTCCAAAACAACTATTTCTTTAAACTTTAAAAGAGGACAACTGTAAGTTCTTTGGAACATATGTCAATGCTCATCCACTGACTCACTTTTAAGTGAGATGCTTGGGTTATGCTTCTCCAGCCAACTAAATCAAGTCAAGGGCTTCTCACTGAACAGCCATCAAAAAGTTACCACAAAAGTAATATAACACTGTACCAACTTGTCAAATGAATGTGACATCCATCCATCTATCCATCCATCACTCTATCTTTCTTTCTTTCTTTCTTTCTTTCTTTCTTTCTTTCTTTCTTTCTATCTATCTATCTATCTATCTATCTATCTATCTATCTAACTCCTGTAGTTCTAGGCCTTGTACATCTGTCTATCTATGATTCCTGTAGTTCTAGGCCTCGTACATCTGTCTGTCTGTCTATCTATCTATCTATCTATCTATCTATCTATCTATCTATCTATCTATCTATTTCCTGTAGTTCTGAACCTTGCACATGTAAAGCAAGTGCTCTACTGCTGAGGTATAATAACCCAAGCTCCATGTTCTGGCTTAAGGTGAGATAAACCAACTTTGATAATGAAGACACAGGGGAAAGAGCCTACTATCTAGTAGTAGAACCATAAACTAAACTAACTATTTACCAATTATTAGGGTTTTTCAGTGTCTAATCAGGCAACTAAACTGTAAGTTGAAATCTAGGCTGCTAGACATTGACATTTTGCCTCTTTCACAAAATGTAGGGAAAAGCACAAAACCCATGTGGCTTTTTGATCCATGGTACACACATGTTATCTCCCTCTGGTCTATCTCCCACCCATCTCATCAAACATCACAGAGAGAGCAGCACCCACCTGATACATGTATGCAACATTTGATCCAAGATACTTTGCCCCATAGAGTTTACCATCAGGCCATTTGACTTGGATGACTTCTCCCTCCGCAGGAGGGCCCAGCTTCACACAGTTTCGGCTCTGTGGAATTAATGGAAAAGCATTTTAAGGCAAGTGCCTAAGTGAATACATTTGGAACTTAGCAAATGATGAACTCTTGGGAATTAAAAGGAATAATTATCCCTGTGTTTTATGGATTATTCTCTTGATTGGGTGTTCGGGAAACAGATATGAGCTAAATGAGCACTTAAAGATTTAGTCTATACTATTAAGTTGCAGGAGCCCCATAAGACAAGCACAAAAACAAAACAAACAAAACAATAACAACAAAAATCAGTACTGCCAAGCAGTGGTGGTGCACACCTTTAAACCCAGAACTTGGGAGGCAGAGGCAGGTGGATTTTCTGAGTTCAAGGCCAGCCTGATCTACATGGTGAGTTCCAGGACAGCCGGGGCTATACAGTGAAACACTGTCTCAAAAAAAAAGAAAACAAAACCAAACCAAAACAAAAAACAAAACAAAACAAAAAAAATCCTTTACATTTGTTACTTGACAAGGAACTATCAATGCAGAAGCTCAAATAATAAATACAAAGTACTGAGACCAGCTAGGGATTCATTATACCTAACATTTCTGTAGCAATTTTCAATTAACAAAGTGCTTCAGCATAGATATGACTTGATCTTTGTAATTACTCTTTAAAGTATTCTTTGAGAATTTCATACAATATTTTTTTTTAATCACATTTAGCCTTCTTCCCAAAAGTTCCTGGATCCATTCCGCTTTCTGATTCATCCAAAATTAGAGAATTCTCTCTTTTTTGAACACCCATGAAGTCAAAATTGTGTTGCCTAATTTGTATTGGGTGTGGAGGCTACACTTGAGTACCATTGATCTACCATTAAAGAAAACTATCTTGTCACAGCAGCTATTCAATGCTGTTAGATACTGAACTAGGGATAGGCCTATATGCCTTTTTTAAAGTATTTTGAATACTTTATTTTTGCTTATTTTGTGTTCATGTGTACGTATATATATGTGAGAGTGTATTAGGGCAGAGAAGCGTGTGCATTCCATGGTGTGAATGTGGAAGTCAGAAGATAGCATGTAGGAACTGGCTTTCAGCTTTATCATGTGGTTCCAGGGACTGAATTAGTTCATCAGGTCTGGCAGCAAGTACCTTTACTAGCTGACAAATATCCCTGCTGCAGCTAACACAGAGATGTAAGAATAGTAGAGCTGACTGAATCAGTGTTTCTTCTTTTCCAGATAGATCCAGATTCTGTACACAGTGTGAATAATCTCGTAAGGTTATTAAATTTATAATTATACAAAATGTGTAATAATAATAACTATTAAAGTTAAGAAGCTTCTTTCCAAGTACAAATTGAAGTAATACTTCTACAGAAAACCAGGACAATCAAAAATGATACATGACTTAGGCCCCGAACTGAAATGCACCATGAGAAGGATTAATAGAGCACTGGCAGACTGGCTAGCTTTCTCTCTGGGAACTGATCTCGGTGTAAAGCCACCTTTCTGTGAATTCTAAGACATAGCCATAGTCAGTAAACTGAACATACTCACCAGCTTCTCTGAATGAACCTGAGAGTTACAGTGAAGGCCTAGGTTTGGACCTCAGATGACTAAATGTCACCAGCCCCTTTCCTATGTGATTTTTTTGGTACCCCAGTGTAAAATAAGCCATAAATTAATCACAAGTTACTAAGTCAGACTAATAAACAGAACATGATGGCTTACATAATTCATCCTTAGTATTTATGAGACTGAGGCAAGGAGATCATTCCCTGTGGTTAACAGCTGGAGCTACACAGTAAGATCTAGACCAACCTGAGCTATAGAACATGGCCCTATCTCCCAACAAGATCAAAGTCAGAAAAGCTTTCACAGACTAATGACAGGCCCTGGAAGTCTTTTGTTTGGTTAATGGGACCGACACCCTATGTAAGCTCCAGACAAAGAAGCCACCTCTCCTGTGCCATGTGAGAGTTCAGCAAGAATGTACTCCTGTCAGAACTTACTTTTGGACTATTTAACATGTAAATTCCTGTTCTAAGGAATCATGTATACAGGGAAAACCTACTTACCACAATATCCTCAGGAAATGTGTCTCTGCTGAAGGAGCCATCATCAAACATGACCTCATAGAAGGTTTGCGATGTCACATCTATCACTCTGCAGCTATAGTACCGAGTGTTTCGATGTTTTGTGATGACTGTCTGACCCACAGAAATGGCTTTCTCACAAGTTTTAGATTTCTGTGAGATGGAAAAAAGGGTAAGAAAAGAGACAGATATGAAAAAAGAACAGAAAATAAGAAGTATTTACTTGGGAAACAAAAACTGACCTTGCCAAGATTTAAATATTTCAAACTTAGTATGAAATAATAATTTCAAATTTAAAGACAAGAATTAGTACAAAAGTAAGTCATATATCCTTTGACAGATATCAAAATTTATCTATTAGTCAGTCACTGCTTACTAACACATAATAACTAATGTCTTATGTTGTGCTTTGTTGTTTGATATTTTGGTGTGAGGTAGAAGGATCGAAATTATATTTCACATGTGTATAATTTTGCCTCTGTGGCTTGTCTTTGGTACATCTGAGCCCAACTCTTCAATCTCCTATGGTTTTCTTAAGCTACATTGAAACAATGTACATCATGGTGTTCATCATCTAAATACTTCACTGTTACTTTCTAAGAATGAGATATCCCTTCATATAATCACAGCTCTAGATGGTCATCAACTCGAAGGTGAACACTAACATGACACTTCAATCTGTCACCTGGATTCGACTGACTTCAAAATGACCTTAATGCTTTCCCTTCCTCTCCCCAAAACTCTGAAGAAAAGAGTCCATTCTCCACTTCACTTTTGTTTATCTGCCCCATCATTTTAGACTCACTTAAATTCATTTCTATAGACCTTCTTTTTTTTAAAAAATGGTACTAATACTTTAGAAAGATAAAATTACTCCTTCTGCTTTTTAATAGATATCTGTGTAATATTTCCCCATGATTTTACACAGCACTGAACAATACTATATTCTTTTCAGGAGTTTTTTCATCTGAGGATACATGATGTTTGTATGTGTTTCAATGTTACTTTTGATTCTAAATCAAAGAGTGACCCAATTTCTCTATTTTTTCTCTTATTAATAAACAATCTATGGGACATTTTCTTACTATGGAGAAACATCATGATCCTTATACAAGTTTGTTTAGATTTAGCATCCAATAATGAGTCTCACTTATTCTTTATTGATGATGGTGGCACATGCTGATCATCCTGCTCATTTGATCAAGTTAAGTCCACGAGGCAGATTAAAGTGTCAGTGTTCATCTTCTTGACGGATTATTGTCTGGAGCTGTGATTATATAAAAAAAATCTCATTCTTAGAAAATTTACTAGATTAGCACTTGGTACTTGATATGGGAATCTCCCATGTTCTCCAGCAGCTACTTACTTATCTACCTTCCTACCTACCCATCTATCAAACCTATACAATGTTAGCATGAGCTAATTAATTAATTCCTTATCCCTATCGTATTTTAGTAAATGTTGCTCAAATTATCTCACACTTGCCCAACATAAGAGTCTTTAAGTATATGCGTGTGTATACATGTATATATATATATATATTTTATGTATCTTTGTTTGTATCTATCTATCTATCTATCTATCTATCTATCTATCTATCTGTCTATTAGCAGTTCTCTGCTATATGTCCTGAAAAGTTTGACATCTTCTCTGGAATTAGCCATTATGGTTCATTTCAGAGAGCAATGGTTCTTTATGACTTCAGGTCGAAAGTGGGGTTGCAGGTACTTTTCATAGGACTTGTGCATGTCTGAACATGCACAATACTATGTAAGATACTGTACAAATGCTACTCATTATTTCTTTTATATCCTTATCTATGTTGATGCATTGTCAAGATAGGATTAAAGTCGTAATTGTGCTATAAACATATACTATCCTGTGAAACACAGGAACAGAACATAAACTCACTAAATTTTCTTGGATTTCAGAAGAAATGGCTAAAGGAACAGTAAAGAGGAAATCAACTGAGATTTTCCTACTCCTCATCGGACCAGTTAAGTGCACATTATCTGTAGCATAGGTTAATCAATCTCTCTGGGAGATTGTTTACGTGCATTTATAATCAAGTAACTTAATTATTCACTTCCTAGACTTCCAGTGTTACCCTGCACAACACAGCTAACAATCCAGTGAAGAAAACCACAAAGAGGAGGAGAACCTTTGTTTGGTATATATCTGACAAAGGATTAATATCGAGAATATATGAAGAATTGGGGGGGGGGGGGAGACAAGGAAAAAAATCCAAAAAAACGACTCAACTAATAAGTATACTATGGATGTAAACAGAGTTTTCAACAGAAGAAATAAAAATGGCAAAGAACTACCTCAAAATACATTCTTAGCAATTTGGGTCATGCAAGTTAAAACAACCTTGTGCTTTTATTAACTACTACAACTAACACTGGAGATAATGTGGGGCAGGGGGAATTCTTACTCATCATTAGTAGAAATACACACTAGTAAAGCGAAGCCACTCTGGAAATCAGTGCAAAGAATGTTCAAAAAGCTAAAAATAAATTTACCGTTAGACCCAACAATAGTACTCCTTGGCTCAAAGGACTTAATGTCCTATAGCATAGATACTTGTTTAGCAATGTTTTTGCAAAAAAAATTCACAGTAGTTAGAATAGATAAGGAAAAGTTGGGAAATACACACAGAGATGTATTATTTAGCCATAAAAAGAACCGAAATCTTGAGATGTTTAGGTAAATGGATAAACCTAAACTACTGTGAAGGTAATCCACACCCTGTAAGACAAACATCGCATTCTCTCTTCCATCAGTTCCTAGTGCTAAATAATCAGATGTAAGCACATAAGCTGGAGTAACCACAGATATCAGCAAAGTAAAAGAACCACAAGGATGCAGAAACTTGGGGAGAAAATAGCAGAATACAGGTGATATGAAGAGGGAATAAGAGATTTGATGAGAAGTGGAGAGCAAGTATTGAGAAATAACACGAAGAGTTTTTATTTCTTATATAAAACCTTAAGGAATCATATTTTATATTTATCTAGAATTACACTGTTGTATTTGAAAAGGAAAACCATGTACTTCAGAGTAGAGGCAATTCTGACATTTTATAACAGAAGTTGCTGCCAGACTCCATAGTTCCTTTCCTACTGCTGTGACAATGCATCAAAATCAAGGCAAGTTATAAAAGTTTAACTTGGGAGCTCAGGATTCCAGAGTTAGAATCCATGACCATCATGGTCACAATTATGCAATAGACAAGCAAACGGTGCTACTGGGAGCTTATAACTGGTCCATAAGTGTAAGGGAAGACAGAGGGGGAGGAAGACCATGCTAAGTAGGTTAACGTGGCCCTTCTGAAACCCAGAGTGACACACCTGCCCCCAGAAGCTATACTTCCTAATCTTTCATAAACAGATCCACCAACTAGAGACCACGCATGTAAGAACCTGAGTCTCTGGGGATAACTGTCATTGAAACTACCACAATCATTCTGCTTAGTGTGCAAATTTTGGAGACGGTAACCATATTGAAGTCTAACTGAAGAATAGGTAAGTAGAAGCAACCAGGACTATATTTCAGAAACCTAGAGCTACCTTTAGAGGCCCAGGAGCAATTAATTTCAAACCCTACAATTTTATTTATTTGTTATATGTTTGTTTGGATGTGTTGGGTAAGAGTTTCTAAATTACCTGAAAAGTCTTATGTTTTCTTTTTCATCATTTTTTGTAAAATGATTAGCAACCTAAGCCTGACTAAGCTCCTCACACCAGAGTGAGGAGGAGGTAGCATCCCTAGAGCTCTTAAATCCAATTTCAATAGAATCACCTATAGCCAGAGGGCACTGCTGTACTAAAATGGGATATATGATCCCAAGCAAAGCTTTAGATATATACTGTTAGCTCTATTAAAGTTTGGAGTTAGGGATTCAACAAGCACTAGAGCATAGAGGTTGAACAGAGAGTCACCTGTCACTTATGGTTACAGTAGATTGTGCATGGAACTAAGTGCCTCTTAAATTAGGTTTCTTATTTTTAAAACGAGAAAATATTTATATTAGTCATATAAGATTGTAGCAACAGTAATCGTAAAGTAAAAGAAATTTTAGTATACAATTTCACTTTTTCATAGTTATCACTTTTTATTGGCAGAGTCTAAGCATGAATACTGATCACTGTGGCTCTAGAGGTCAGAATCTTATATCCCAAAATACATCCAGAATCATTTAATGGGGTAACATTATTGACTTCTGACTGTAAGTAGCAAAGTGCCACAGTAATGTATAATTACTAATTTTTTAGTTTGGCAATGTATGTTTGTTACTGAATACAATCTTTTTGGTTAATGGACATCAACTAACTGAAAAAGGCATGGGTGTATCCTATGCAACCTGCAACTTCACATAATAGAAAACAACTTTAAAATAAAGAGCTCACAAGAGCAGTTTGTACATTTGGACATTCTCACACATCCACACAATCCCCAGCCACAAATGTCAAATATCCCTAAAGGCACTAGTAGAAATTGATGGAATCCTTACAAAAGGCTGGATGGTTGCTGTGTGGGGAAGATACTTCCACAAGTCAATATGGACAATTTGGCATCTGCTCATAAAAGGTCATTAATGGGTCCATATGATAAAAATGTATTTTTTACAAGTGTGAAGTTGTCAAATAATAGACCTTCCATTAAAAAAAAAAAAGAGTAGAGGACAAAAATACTATTAGAAACAAGAGCATGTAAGGATATAAATCTCCTTATTGTCCTATTCCTTTTAAGCTTTTAAGTCAAGGGAATGATTTCATTAACCAAGAGGTTAACTAAATTACAGTTAAATTCATGTTATCTGCGTACAAACTCTATTTTCTTAGAGGAACTTCAGGCAGTAAAATAAACATATATGTTGGTGGGCAAATTGCTCTTTTTTACTTTCTATAATTATGGCAATATAATCTCATCACATTAAAAGTTATACACTTCAATAGTCATATTGCACTGATCTCCCAGGGCCTCCACGTTAGACCTCACTTATCCTCTGTTAGGTAGAAAGGATCAAAAGCTCCTGGCCATTTTCCTTTTACAATGCTGCTGCTATTTCTTTCTTTCAGGAGAGATTTAAATAAATGTGTATCATTTCATACAGAATGCACTGCAGATTTTAGAAGGTACTTTTCACGTTGTTCTACTTGAAATGATCTTCTGACACGCTGAATACATGAACTGCATAATTGATACACAACTATTCAGATACCTGTACATAGATCCAAAAAAAGAATGGATATTAAGAGTTTGACTAGTTTTCTTCATTCACTCATTCAACTTACTATAAATATTGTGTCTAGTGCATACCAGAAACTGAACAGTTCTGCACAACTATGTTTAAATGACAGTTCTCAATTCCTAGTCTTAATTATACTACAATCTGGACATGTCAACACTCACAAGGTATTAGAGACCTGTGACAGGTCCAGGAAGGATTCAAATAAAGAGTCAGCAAATGGGAGAGCACATCTTACCACATTTGGGTTGACTCTATGTCTGAAGCACGTGATGTTTACCACATAAGGCCAGTCATCAGGCTCCATGAGCACTCCAGCGGCATGTGCACACGTAACATGGAATGAAGCTGGGCAGCGGCCATAAGAACACTGGATGCAGGCTCCAGAAACCTTTTTAACCCGGTGTCTACAGAAGATGCATTTCTGAAGGATTTAAACATTAGAAGAGAATAACATTCATTCATCAAAGAATAATAGTTAGATGAACAACACAGCAGGCATTAGATCAAGTTCTGACTCTGGGACCGTATCAGCAAGAACATCTGTGGCCAATATAATATCTGCATGTTAAAAAATTATATACTTCCACAGTCATACTCCACCAGACATATTCTGAAGTACTTCTTGTGGTCAAAAAACTTTTTTCCAAATGCTCTTCCTACTGTAGCTATCAGAAGGTGGCCCTGGGTGATCTTGTGATCAGCCATGACTGTCAAGAGTGCTTCTGATAGGTCTGTATACAGCCGTGTACCTCTCAGTACCTAGGTGCAAATACTCTTATATTAGACAAGAATACTGAAACTATCCAAGCATACATATTCATGAAAATAATCATTTTCAATGAAATGGAAAACACTAAATGGTTCAGTGTGGAATCTAGGAACTCAGGTATTTAATAATCCAAATCTGAATGCTTTCTGACTAAGACAAAAATGGCTCCCAAAGTAGGAAAATTTAAAATCATCCCAAACTAGCATGTTTGTATTGAACTTAATGAAGGCTAGGAGAGACTGAAACAAACAATAATAATCACTATAATCTAAACATTAAGTTTCACACAAAGGCCTTAAACATTGTCACAACATTTGTTATGAGAAACAGAAAAATCAAACAGGCTCATTAAATATAACGTTTATGTATGGTTACTAGAGGGTTAGAAAAATAAAGTTGGTTGTGGATCAGCATAGGGTCAGTTTTATAATCCAGAAGAAACAAGTAAACAAAGTCAAATGCTGCAATGGAACTCATTTCACAGGTACACTTTGTGGGATTAAATCAAAAAGGCATTTAAAGTCTTATGGCCATGTGAGAATCAATATGCACTAAACTTCAAAATCCATTTTGTCCTCACATCTGATTACTGACAGTCCTGAAGCCTTTGTTCCTTAACCTTGTTCTGCTTTCTTGCTACCGATCTATAGTAAACACCACTGCCTATAGTCATGCCGTCTTGCCAGGAACAGAAATGATCTTCTAATTGGCCTTTTATTTCATTCCACCTCAGCTGAGCGTCTCAGAGATTTACCTTCATACAACATAAATACTATGTCCTCCTCCTCAATGATATCTTTTTATCTTTAAATTCTCTAAGGAAAGGTGAGGGACGGTAGCAACATGACATGGCTTGCAAAAGTGCTCCATTATCAATAAGAGCAGCATTATTTTTCACTCATCCCCAAAATGACATTACTAGACTCCAGGAAGTTATGGCTACCTTTACTCTCAGGTTCAATGTACAATCAGATATTTTACACTAGAGACTGAAGATGTGACATTTAAGAACTTACACAAGAGAAAAAGGGAGAGAGAAGAGGAAGAAGAAAGAATGACAGACAAAAGGAAAGAGATAGGTGGAGAGAAAATACCATAGAACAAAAACTAGATCCATACAACTTTAAAGCATTATTTTATAACTTATCTTGGTATTTTTAAAAATCACTGCTCTCTGTTTTGAAACAGCACAAAAGGAAAAGGAACTGTTAGAAATCACCATAAATTCTGATCAGGCTTTAGAATTCTGACATTAGGAAGAGGCTAAGGTTGAGATGTCTTTTCCTTACTCATGAGATGCTCTTTCCTGACAGAGACTTACAAAGAAATCAGCTCCAGGGTGGGAAGTAAATCAATGCCTTCAGGGAAGCTAACAGTGATGTTTGTTTGTCTGAAATATCATCATACTAAGTTTCCCAGGCTGGCTCTGAATTTGTTCTGTAGGCCAGGAAGGATTTGATATTGTGACTTTCCTGTTTCACTCACAATTCCAGTACTTTGTATTACAGGACTCTGCCATTAGGCTTGGCTCCCTAATGCCTTAAATGGCAACCCCGTGCTCCACAGGTCAAAAGGAACTTGAGGATAATAAGATTATAGGCATTTAATAACAGGGAAAGTTTAGAAAGACAAGGCAATTATTCTTGCAGACCACTGTTTAAGGTACTAGTGATATCTTGAGAAAGAACGAGAAGGCAATGTCTGGGTAACAATTTATACAAGAGATTCCAGAAGTTAAATGAGGATTCGGGGGAAGCACCCCTGTGCATGCTTTAGAATAAGGTCGCCAAAGGGCTGACTGCCAGACACCAACACAAGGAGAAAAAGCTGACACTGATAACATGGGCTTATCACCTAAGTCATTCCTTACATTTTTATAGGGAAGGAACTGCTCATTTTTTCAATGAATTAAACAGAATCCTTCAAATGGACTTTAGTCAAGTTTCATGGCCTGCTTCTTCTAAACCTGAACATATACATTGCATGCCTCAACAAATAAATCAGAGCCACGAGGAAGTCTATAAGCAGATGGCTGACCATTCAAAACTCTGTACATGCAGGGTAGGACCACTGCATTTATATTTTAGGACACAGTCTCAGTGATCCTGATGCTGGTGCTCCATATCAGGCTTCAAGAACCTTTGGGTTGGAAGGCTAGGAAATAGAAAGCAGAAACAGTTTTGAGGCACTTCTAATTGAAAAGAATTAAGGAAGTACAAGCTACTCTGTCTGCTGTACAGTGCCTAGAGCTGAAGATACTCAGAACAACGGTTTACAGAGCACTGTTGTACAGTGCCTAGAGCTGAAGATACTCAGAACAACAGTTTACAGAGTACTGGTGTACAGTGCCTAGAGCTGAAGATACTCAGAACAATGGTTTACAGAGTACTGTACTTTCTTGGGGAACTTAGTTCTCATACTTCATTCTGTGGTACATGCCATTGAGGGCACCAACAGACTGAGGAGGTAATGAGGCCTTGTAACAATTTCCTTTAGCAGATAGCTTGGCAAAGAACATCAAGAAATGATGAGCTATGAAGTAGTTGGAGGTTCAAAAACACCTTGTCTTTTCCTATTTATATGATTTATAATATGGTTTTATCATTTTGCCAGTTTTTACATCATTCTTTTTCCTTCAGTAAATATCAAGGTAATTCTAAACCAGGCATAAACATCTTTAAAAATAAAATTACTGTTTCCTGGTGTTCCATATAACCTCTCAGACCAGGACAGTACTACATATCTTTCTCCAGACTCAGCCTGAGGAGTCTGCCTCCTCTTCCCTTCCTTTCACATAATATTGCCCAGTTCCCAAATCTAATCCACCCACTGCCTGTCTTATCTGTGCTTGCTCTGACCAACCTATATAAGCTCTAGATGGAGGGGAGAATCCTGTATGATAGCAAAGAGCCCCTGCTACCATGTGACATCATCCCTTTTGAATGTCATGCAACTTTTCATCTAACTCAGGTTTGATGCATCTTGCACGAGGGCAACCCTGTTAAGATTTCTGGAACATCCATTCACAATCCCTGGATATAGTCCAGATTTAAAACCCAGTGCACTGGCCAAGTCTCTGCTCTCATAACCTACAATCTACAGGCTTTGGACAGGAAGCACATCCTGTCTTCCAGTACAGAGTCCTTTGACATCATATTCAACCTTCAGGATCAAGCTCCCCATTTAATTAATTTAATTAATGTTAACTAACTAATGTTAACTAATTAATGTTAATTAAATTAAATTAATGTTTCCTATCAAAGCATGCTATGTCTACATCAGACAAAAAACAAAATGAATCTGAATGCCCAAGTTTAACCACAAAAATACAAACATTGTGAACAATCAAGAGAGTATGTGTCCTATTAAATCCAGTCCTACAGAAATATTTGCCATTGAGAATCACCATGGTGAACCTAAGTATAAAGAATATTAAAAAAAAAAAAGAAAAAAGAAAAAGAAATTATAGACTTCAAAGAGTTAAAAGAATTCAAAGAGTTCTCCTGAGAGGCTCTGACAATAGCTGACCAATACAGATGTAGAGGCTCACAGCCATTCATTGAACTGAGTACATGGTCCCCAATGAAGGAGTTAGAGAAAGGTTCTATGGAGCTGAAGGGTTTGCAGCCCCTTAGGACGAACAACAATTACCAACTAGTACCCTCAGAGCTCCCAGGGACCCAACCACCAATCAAGGACTATACATGGTGGGACTGAATGTTCTGGCAGCATGTGTATAGTAGAGGATCGCAAATTTGATCATCTATAGGAGTAAAGGACCTCGGCCTTGTGAAGGTTTTGTGCCCCAGTGTAGGGGAATGCCAGGGCCAATAAGTGGGAGAGAGTAGGGTGGCAGGCATGGGGAGGGGGGAGGCAAAAGGGGTTTGTTCTTGTTGTTTTTGTTTGTTTGTGTGTTTGGTTTTTTTTGGAGGGGAACCTGGGAAAGGAGAAATTTACATGTAAATAAAGAAAATATCTAAAAAAAAAGAAAAGAAAAGGAAAAAAACATTAAAAAATAAATAAATAAATAAAGTCAAAAAAGCAAAAAAAAGAATATTAAAAAAAAAGAAATTATAGACTTCAAAGAGTTTAAAGAAGACACAAAAAACAGCTCAAAAAATGTAGAGAATGAAAAGTAAGAGAATAACTGAAAGGTGTCCAAGATAATAAAAAATAACACTGAATTAAATGAAATGTAAGATTTGACAAGATAATTCGATAGAGATAGAAACATTGAAGAAAACTCAAGGTAGAATGAATATAGAATTGGAAAACTAAGGCAAGCAGAAAACTCACGGAAAAGACTTAAGTAGAAAAGGAATTAGATAGTATAAGCAAAGAATATGGAAATTTGAATGAAACATAAAAAAGGAACACACAGGAAATGTCAGACACAATAAAAAGATGAAATCTTTAAAACAACAGGGTCACTGGGCAGTGGTGACACACTCCTTTAATCCCAGCATTTGGGAGGCAGAGGCAGGGGATTTCTGAGTTCAAGGCCAGACTGGTCTACAGAGTGAGTTCCAGGACAGCCAGAGCTACACAGAGAAACCCTGCCTCGAAAAACCAAAACAGGAAAGAAAAAAAAAAAAAAAAAAACACAAAACACAAAACAGGGTCAACAAGGTCATAGAAAAAAATATCCCCAAAATAAGGAAAGACATTTAGATACAGATACAGGAAAGAGAATACCAAATAGATAAGATCAGGAATTCTCCACTGCATAAGACACTTAAAACACAAAACATACAGAAAAAAGAGCATTAAAAGCTGTGGTGGCGCACGCCTTTAATCCCAGCACTTGGGTGGCAGAGGCAGGCGGATTTCTGAGTTTGAGGCCAGCCTGGTCTACAAAGTGAGCTCCAGGACAGCCAGGGCTACACAGAGAAACCCTGTCTCGGAAAAAAAAAAAAAAAAAAAAAGCTGCTTAAGAAAAAGAAATATAAAAGAAAGCCCATCAGAACAATTGCTGATTTCTCAATGAAATATTGAAAGCAAGAACTTGGATCAATGTGCCCTAAGTTTTAAATTACAATTACCAAACTAAACTATCTGCCATAGTATAAGAAGAAATAACTTTCAATGATGATACAAAAATTCACAAAAACAAAACGAAAACAAACAAACACACACACAAAAATCCCAAATTATGTTAAAGAAAAAAAATCAAGCCTAGAGAAAACAGTGGAAACAATACTTTGGACTGAAGAGAGGAATGTACATAGCCAAGATAATTTAAAAAACAAAGTTATAATTAATGAGATAAAAAATACAATTGACATAAAGAACAAAAATAAAAACCAGCAAAATAACTTTAACCATACACTTTTCAATAATAACTTTAAAAATTAAAGGGCTAAATTCTCAAACCAAAAGAAACAGCTCAGTTGAACAGACTAATTAACAAAATCCAATTACCTCATATCTTCAAGAAATTCCCCTGTCTAAAAGCAACATGTTAAAGTTGAAATGTGGGTGAAAGAAAACACAATCTAATCAAATGGGATGAGAAAGTAAGAAGAAATTACCATCCTAATCTCTGAAATACTAGGTTCAACCTAAAACTAATCCAAAGAGATGAAGGACACTTCATTTGAATCATAAGAACAATTAACAAAGAAACCATTTCTATCCTAAACACATACAACCAAACTCCACAGTACCCAATTTCACAAAGAGTATATGACTAGAATTAAAGCCCAATTTCAATATCTAAACATTAATAGTAGTAATTTCAATATTCCATTTTCTCCAGGAGATAGGAAGTAAACACAAAATTAAAATATAACTATCAGAATTAAAAGAAATCATACATCAAATGGATGTGACAGATGACTACTGAACATTCCAGCCAAACACCAAAGAATACTTACTCATTCTACTCAGCAACCCATGAAAACAGACAACACCCTAGAGCACAAAACAAATCTTATCAAATTAGGGAAAATTAAAATAACCTCATGTATCCAATCTTACCATAATGCAATAAAGTTTAAAATGGACAACAAACTATTTCTACTACATAGATAAACTCATGGAGAATAAACAACTCATTACTCAATGATAAATGTGCCAAGGAAAAACTCAATAAAGAAAAAAATATCTTGAGTATAAATGAAAATGAAAACAACAAGGCCTCAAGGAAACATTTAAAGCTGCCCTATAGGGGTCATTTATATAACTCAAAGTGCCTATCTTTTAAAAAAAATCAGAATATGCACAAATAAATGTGTTATGGGCGAAACTGAAGAACCTGGAAGGACAATAAAAAAAATAGTATAATACCCAAACCATATAAGGCATAACAACAAAGCAAACTATATATATCCCTGATGAACACAGATTTCAGAATTTTCAACAAAATACTAGTAAACTGAATAAAGCACGTGATCAAAATTATGAAGCTCAAGTCAGCTTTATCCTGGAAATGCAAAGATGGCTGAACATGTCAATACATTAAATAATCCACATAAATGGACTTAAAAAAAAAAACAAAGAAAATTCAATACAGAAAAAAAACATTTAAGAAAATGCAACATGCCTTCATGATAAAAGTTCTACAGAGTACAACAGGAGGAGATAGACCTCAACATAATACAGGTAATGTATGAGAACAACTTGAATTAATCATATTAAAATCAAAAACGAGACAGAGGTACTCACTGTCCCTGAAAAGGAGTAACTAAAGCTTGGGACCTGTGCTGGCCAGGTAGGAGAATTATAAGCCTGAAAATCCAGCACAAGCTTGCCCACATAGGCCTGGGAATGAGCAAGCAAGCTGTTGAACATTCTGGGAACTAGCAGGCCAAGAAGAGATAGATAGAATATGTCTGGGTGGGCTCAGGCAAGCAGGGACCTGTCTGGGCAAGATGACCCAACTGAATGATGAGATATGGTTGGAGGCCAGCCAGATGCCCTGCTGCCTCAATACCACCCTTAGGAATTTCCCTATGCTCTGATCTGCACATATTCTAGCTGGATTTGAATTAGCCAATCATCTACAGGCTATGCTAATTCCTTTGTTCCCCTAGACCTCCTTCCTATAAAAACCCCTAACCCCTGAGCCTCGAGGTTGATCCCTCTGTCTCCTGCTTGAGATATGGGTCCACCCGGAGCTCCGATATTAAACTACCTCGTGTGTTTACATCAAGATGGTCTCTCGTGTTTCCTTGGGTGCATGTTCTCCTGGGACTTGAGGGAGAGTCTCCCTATGGGGGTCTTTCATCCCCACTGCTTTTCAATACGTCTTCTAGCACTAGCTTGAGCAATAAGGCTACAAAAAGAAATTAAATGGATACAATAGAAAAGACAGAATAAGATCATACTTCTTTGTAGAAAATATAAAGAAGAGATGTCAAAAAATCCATCAGACGACATCTGGAAATAAACAACAATTTCAATAGAATGACAGGATACTGGAGAAATATACAAAAATCAACAGCTTTTTATATACCATAAACAAACAGTGAAAAATATATCATGGACATATGCTATTTATAATAACAAAATAAAATATCTAGAAGTAAACCTATCCAGAGTGGTAAAATATTTTAATTCTCTGAAGATAATGGGAAAGACTGGGAAAGAATAGGAAAGAATGGGAAAGAAAGAGAATGGAAACATCACTTGCTTGTGGGTTAGTAAAATTAGCATTGTGAACAAGATTACTGTACCAAAAACTATTTAATAGATTCAAGATTCAATCATTATAGAAATCAGAGGGATAAGGAAGAGGATTCCATAATACTTTTTGAATCCCAAAGGCCAAAGACAGTCAAAGCAATCCTTAGCAAAAAGATCGATACTACCTTTCCAGTCTGAGCCCATGCCCTGAGTAGACTTTGGGCGTTGGTTCCCCATCCAATTCTACAAAATCCAGAGGGAGCCAGACTCCCAGGTGCTCTAGCACACTCAGAATCACAGGAGAGGCCAAAACATCTGTCCCAACACCCACAGTAACTAGGTCCCCCAGGATCCAGGGACACAGGAACACCCACACACCCAATGGCATGGTTTCTTCCATTCTGAACCTGAACCTGGAGCAGACCTAGGGTGTTGGGTATGATCCCACTCTTAAAACACCAAGAGGGAGCCTGACTCCCAGGGACTCTGAAACTACTAGGATCACAGGATCACATAGAAAGCTGTCTCCCAGGAGATCAGACACACCCAGGAACACTGGAGCTCTGACACACTCAAAATCACAGCTGAGGACACATCTTTCCCAACTCCCAGCTTAAGTGGGACCTCCACAGGAACCAAAAAAACACAACCCCCACCCAGCCAGGGGCATGAGTTCCTTCCAGCTTGCATATCTGCCTAGAGAAAACCTAGGGCTCTGGCTCACAACCAACACCTGCAATACTTAGAGAAAGCTTGACTCCCAGGAGCTCTAACATCAGAGTCACAGGGTCCCAGAGGAAGCTTGACTCCCGGGAGCTCTGAGACACCAAAGATCTCAGGATCATAGTATCCCAGAGGACATATGGACTCTGAGGAGTTCTGAGACAACCAGGATCAGAGGAGGGACAGGCTCCAGTCAGACACCGCAAGGGCAGGTAGCACAAGAGAAAACCTGATGGGAAGATGCAACCTCAAGTACATAAGCAACAGAAACCAATTCTACTGGGCATCATCAGAGCCCAGTTCTCTCACTACAGCAAGTCCTGGATACACCATCACACCGGAAAAGCAAGATTCGTATTTAAAATCACATCTCATGATGATGATAGAGGACTTTAAGAAGGACATAAATAACTGCCTTAAAGAAATACAGGAGAGAACAGGTAAACATGTAGATCTTAAATCAAAGAACATACCTTCTTCTCAGCACCTCATGGTACCTTCTCCAAAACTGATGATATAATTGGTCACAGATCAGGCCTCAACAGATGCAAAAGACTGAAATAATCCCATGCATACTATCAGATCACCACAGACTAAGGTTGGTCTTCATTAACAACAAAAACCACAGAAAGCTGACATACACATGGAAGATGAACAACACTCTACTCATCATTGAGTAGAGTGGTCAAGGGAGAAATAAATAAAGAAATTAAAGACTTTTTAGAATTTAATGAAAATGAAACCACAACATACCTAAACTTATGGGACACAATGAAAGAGCAGTGCTAAGAGGAAAACTCATAGCTCTGAGTACCTCCAAAAAGAAACTGGACAGGGCTTACACTAGCAGCTTGACAGCATACCTGAAAGCTCTAGAACAAAAAGAAGCAAATGCATCCAAGAAGAATCGAAGGCAGGAAATAATCAAACTTAGAGATGAAAACAACCAAGTAGAAACAAAAAGAACTATACAAAGGGAAATAATCAAACTTAGAGATGAAATCAACCAAGTAGAAACAAAAAGAACTATACAAAGAATCAACCAAACCAGGAACTGGTTCTTTGAGAAAAATCAACAAAATAGACAAACCCTTGGCCAGACTAACTAGAGGGTACAGAGACAGTATCCTAATTAACAAGATCAGAAATGAAAAGGGAGACATAACAACAGAAACTGAGGAAATCCAAAAAATCATGAGATCCTACTACAAAAGCCTATACTCAACAAGACTGGAAAATCTGGATGAAATGGACAATTTTCTAGATAGATAACAGCTACCAAAGTTACATCAGGATCAGATAAACCTAAACAGTCCCATACCCTAAAAAATAGAAGCAGCCATTAAAAGTCACCCACCACCAACAACAAAAAAGCCCAGGACAAGATGGGTTTAGTGCAGAATTCTATCAGACCTTCAAAGAAGACCTAATACCAATACTCTTCAAACTATTCAACAAAATAGAAATAGAAGGAACACTACACAATTCATTCTATGAAGGCACAATTATGCTTATACCTAAACCATACAAAGACTCAACAAAGAGAACTTCAGACCCATTTCCCTTATGTATATCGATGCAAACATACTCAATAAAAATCTTGCAAACCAAATCCAAGAACAAATCAAAACGATCAGATCATCCAGAATGATCAAGTAGGCTTCATCCCAGGGAGAAAGGGATGGTTCAATATACAGAAATCTATCAATGTAATCCACTATATAAACAAACTCAAAGGAAAAGAAAAATGATTGCCTCATTAGATGCTTATAGAGCATTTGACAAAATTCAATACCCCTTCATGTTAAAAGTCCTGGCAAGATCTGGAATTCAAAACCCAGGATAGTAAAAACTATTCCCAGCAATAAAAGAACTTCTAGGGGAATCACCATCCCTGAACTCAAACTGTATTACAGAGCGATAGTGATAAAAATTGCATGGCACTGGTACAGAGACAGGTAAGTAGATAAATGGGATAAAATTGAAGACTCAGAAATGAACCCACACACCTATGGTCGCATCATCTTTGACAAAAGAGCTAAAACCATCCAGTGGAAAAACGACAGCATTTTCAACAGATGGTGCTGGTTCAACTAGAGGTCTGCATGTAGAAGAATGTACATTGATCCATTCTTATCTCCTTGTACAAAGTTCAAGTCTAAGTGGATCAAAGACCTCCATAAAAGACAAGATACACTGAAAGTCACAGAAGAGAAAGTGGGGGACAGACTCGAACACATGGGTGCAGGAGAAAATTTTCATAACAGAACACCAATGGCTTGTGCTGTAAGATCAAGAATTAACAAATGGGACCTTATAAAATTGCAAAGCTTTTGTAAGGCAAAGAAAGGACACTGTCAAAAGGGCAAATAATAGATTGGGAAAAGATCTTTATCAATCTTACATCTGATAGAGTGCTAATATCCAAAATATACAAAGAACTCAAGAAGTTAGACTCCAGAACATCAACCCTATATTCAAAACGAGGAGCAGAGAACAAGAATTCTCAATTGAGGAATACTGAATGGCAGAGAAGCACCTAAACAAATATTCAACATCCTTAGTCATCAGGAAAATTCAAATCAAAACAACCTTGAGATTCCACCTCACACCAGTCAGAATGGCTAAAATCAAAACTCAGGTGACAGCAGATGCTGGCGAGGATGTGAAGAAAGAGGAACATTCCTCCATTGTTAGTAGGATTGCAAACTGGTACAACCACTATGGAAATCAGTTTGGCAGTTCCTCAGAAAATTGGACATATTACTACATGAGGACCCTGGTAACCACTCCTGGGCATATACTCAGAAGATGTTCCAACATGTAGTAAGGACACATGCTCCACTATGTTTATAGCAGCCTTATTTATCACCTTACACAAAGCTCAAGTCCAAGTCAATCAAGTTCCTCCACATAAAAACAGATACACTAAATCTAATAGAAGAGAAATTGGAAAAGAGCCTCAAACACACTGTCACAGGGGAAAACTTCCTGAACAGAGCACCAATTGCTCAGGTTCTAAGTTCACCAATTGATAAATAAGACCTCATGAAACTGAAAAGGTTCTGTTAGGCAAAAGACACCATCAATAGAACAAATCAGCAACCTACAGATTGAGAAAAAACATCTTTACTAATCCTACATCTGACAGAGGGCTAATATCCAAAATATGTAAAAAATTTCAAGAAGTTAACCTCCAAAACTCAAAGAAATGGGGCACAGAGCTAAACAGAATTCACCATGAAAGACTCTCAAAAGGCCAAGAAGCACTTAAAGAAATGTTCAAAGTACTTAGTGATCACAGGAATGCAAATTGAAAGACCCTAATATTGCACCTCACACCAATCTGAATTATCAAGATCAAAAACTCAAGTAACAGCACATGTTGAGAAAGAGGAAGACTCCTCCATTGCTGGAGGGATTGCAAACTAGTTAACTACTCTGGATATCAATCTGGAGTTTCCTCAGAAAATTGGAAATACTTCTATCTGAAGACATAGCTACCCAAAAGATGCCTCATCATTCCGCAAGGACACATGCTTTACCATGTTCATGGTAGCCTATTTTCAATACACAGAAGCTGGAAAGAAGGCAGATATCCCTCAACTGATGAGTGGCTCATTTACACAATGGAATACTATTCAACTATACGAACAAGGACATCATGAGTTTTGTAGGCAAATGGATGGAACTAGAAAATACCATCCTGAGTGAGGTAACTCATACCTAAAAGGGCATGCATGGTATGTACTCACTAATAAGTAGATATTAGCTATAAAAGTATACAATGCCCATGTGAGGAGGCTTCAATATCAGTTGAGAGGGAGAAGAAAGCTATCACAAGGATGGGGGGGGGGGGCAGAGGTAGGGAGGAACATGGGTAGGAGAGAAGGGGAGAAACAGGATCAGATATTGGGGGAGGGGACAGAAGAGAAGCCCTGACTGCATAGAAAATAAATGGAAATAAGCAGTCTCAGGTAGTAGGAGTCGCCTGACCCTCTAAAAAGTACCTGAGACCTGGGACATGAGACTCTCTCAGGACTCATTGGGGGTGACCTTAGCCAAAATGGCCAACATTCAGGAGAGGAAACTCAAACAGAACACCTCCAGTAGATAGACAGAGCCGCAAGTGGAGGGACAGGGTTACTAGCCCACAGAGTAAGTTCCTGACCCAGAACTCTTCCTTTGTAAAAGAACTGCAGGGACAAAATGGAGAAGAGACTGAAGGACAGGCAGTCTAATGACTGGTCCAACTTGGGATCCATTTCATTGAGGGCACTAAGGCCTGACATTACTAAGCTATGATGTGCTTACAGATGGGAGCCTGGCATGGCTGTCCTCCCTCTGAGAGCCCCTACCAGTAGCTGACTGACACAAAAGCAGATACTTAACCTTCTCAACCAGCCTTCTCAACGAACCCAGATTCCAGGGAGCTCCCAGAGACTGAGCCACCAATCAGGAGCTGGCACATGGCACATATGTAACAGAGGGCTGCCAGGTGTGGCCTCACTGGGAAAAGATGTGCTTAATCCTAGAGAGACTTGAGGCCCCAGGGAAGGGGGAGGCCTGGTAATGGGAGCACCCTCTTGGAGGCAAGTAGGGGAGTAAGGAATGGGATGAGGAAAAGTGGAAGGGGGGACAGAGGGCAGGACAACAACATGAATGTAAGTAAATAACTTTAAAAAAAATGCCTCAATTGCAAATACATATGAGCTAAACAGCAAGGGTACCAATAAAACAAACATTAATGGACAGGAAAGGTGTTAGGTCCTATTACAATAAATAGACTACTCTAGGATTAAATACACATTTTTTTCTCTTTAAAAACAGTTACAATTACTTTTGTTTAGTTGTTGCTGATGAAGTGGAATGAAAAAGATAGAACTGGATATATCATTGACTTTTAATAAACTGGGTGTGATGCTGTAGACATCACAGAACTTGGGAATCTGAGGTTTAAGGATTTGAAGGCTGGACTAGGCTACATTGTGAGATCCTGTCTCAAAAGAACCAAGGATTATGAGGATATTGATCACAATGATATATTTAAAAATAAACAAATACATTACTTATTTACTTAGAATAAAAAAAGATTGTTGTGGTAGCACACATCTTTAATCCTAGCACTTGCGAGGCAGAACCAGGTGGATCTCTTGAGTTTGAGGGCAGCTTGGTCTAGAGAATTGAGTCTCAGGACATCCAGGACTATACAGAGAAACCTAGGGAGCAGTGAGAGACTCAGGGAGAGACAGGACCAGGTAGAGACACAACAACAAAGACAACCCAATTGACTGAATTAACAAATAGCCTAGAACTATAAACAGATTTTAAAATCTCAGAAATAAGTGTTGCTAATAAATATTTCAAAAAATGTTCATATTCATTAGCAATTAAAAAATGGAAACTAAAACAACTTTGAATATTTATGACAGTTGTTAAAATGGCAAAGATAAACTACAAAAAAACCAATCAAACAAAAAAAAGCAAACCTGAGACTAAATGCTGGAGAGGATGTGGGAAAAGGGAAACTTTATTCATTGTTGTTGGGATTGGGAACTGGTCCAGCCACACTAGAAGTAAATGTGGAGATTCCTCAAGAGGCAAATAAGATAAAATAAAATAAAATAAAATAAAATAAAATAAAATAAAGTAAAATAAAATAAAAATAAAATAAAACAAAACAAAATTCATCTACCATGCAATTCAGCTATATCCACAGATACTTGTTCAGCCATTTTTTTTTATTTTTTTTTTAAAGATTTATTTATGTACCATATATAAGTACACTGTAGCTATCTCCAGACATTCGATAAGAGGTTGCTGGGATATGAACTCAGGACCTTTGGAAGGGCAGTCAGTGCTCTTAACTGCTGAGCCATCTCTCCAGCTCTTGTTCAGCCATTTTCATTACTGCTCTATTTATTATAACTAGAAAACGGAAGTAACCTCTATGTCTGTCAAATAATAAATGGAAAAGATGGTTCATATATGTTGCAGCATTTTCTCTGTCCGATCGCATTAGGGCAGTTACAGGCCTGTGATTGGACAGGAATAGAGAGGTGGAGCTAGAGTTGGAGGAGGAGAAAGGTCAGGGAGGAGAAAGGGAGGATCTTAATCATGGAGCCAAAATAGTCAGACCCCTCGTGGTTATAACCAGACTTAGGTTTTTACAATGTTAAATTAATTGGGTCAAAAATATTGTCTTTATTATTTGGTTCTGAAACTATTGTATTGGCATCTTGTAAATTATGATCTTATTATTATACAAACCTGACTGGATATTAAAGCCTTAATAGTTACGCATTACCTACCTACCGAGTACTAGGCACTAACTAGATGAATGACTGTGGGGGAGTGTAAAGCATTGCATATGTGCAAGATGTTGCAAACAGCTGGGAGAAAATAACAAGAGCATTCCGGAACATGGTGATGCCGGGACAGTGCCGGCTCAAGAACATGGCATGGTGGGAAAGGAAGTTTGTGGGGTAGATTCATTTTTTTTGTTTAAATAATTCCCGCAACACATATACATTAGGGAATGCTACTCAGTTGTAAAGAAAAATGAAACTATGAACATTGTGGGTAAATAATGGAACTAGAAAGTATGCTGAGGTAAGCCAGACCTAGAAAACTGCTGCGTGTTCTCTCATCTGTGGCTCCTACCTTCACATATTCAGATTAGAGCATATGAACTATAATAACTGGAGTAATCAGCAAAATAAAAAGGGGGCCATGACATGTACATGTTGGGGCACTAGAGAAGTGAATACCAGGATACAACTGAGAAGAGGAAAATATGCAACATAGAGGGGGCATTAACTGTCAGGGGAATAAAATGTAGAAGAGGGATTTGTCTCAAATTATATATAATACTTATAAACACACATACACACACACACACACACACACACACAGAGAGAGAGAGAGAGAGAGAGAGAGAGAGAGAGAAAGAGAAACAGACAGAAACAGAGACATGTATTATCTAACTAATTATTAATGGGTCTTATCTAACAAAGGTATTTAACAAAAATCAAATTTCATGCATAAGGAAATTCATTTTAAGTTGCTTGTCAGGTAGTCCAAAGTGCCTCCCTAAACAATATAGGCTGTTGCTCTTGGTTGCCTCCCAAGGTGGAAGGTTAAGACCCCTTGCTGAAGATACAGGGCCTGGAGGATACAAACTGGATCTTACATGAAAGTCTTTTCTCTGAGAACTAGCTTTTATAGTACCAGAAGGAAATATACAAGCTGCCAAAGTAGGAAAGTAATCAATAGTCCTACCCAGGGGGCTTTGAAGGAGATGGTACAAATAAGACCTGAAGATGTACAACTTAAGTGGAAACTTAAGGGTTCTTTGGAAAGTAAGTTGGATGGTGTTTTGCTGGGGTAAACAAGTAAAGGAACATGTATCTAAAGTGGACATAGGTAAAACACTTAAGGTACTCTCATGAAGGAATGTTTTGCTGAAGCTGACACAGGAGAGAGGATATTCTGCTAAAGCAAGCACATAAAAGGACATGTGATGAAAGATTCTTTGCTGATGACATGTATTGCATCAATGTTGGTCCGCCTAACATTGTGTAGTTGAGCTGCATTTGTCGGGACTCTATAGAGAGAAATGTCCCAAAAAGCTTATGGTATTGTGCTGCAGTTTGTTGTCTTGGGCTGACTGGCAGACTAAGACAGACTCTTGTGCTGAGGAAAGACCCATGGATGTCTGTCTCATGATGTTTGAAGGATACACATAAGACTCAATGGAGAGTGACAGGGGCTGAGCTTGGCTTGCTTATAGAGCTAGCTATGCGATAGCTGGGTCTCAAGTCTGCTGTTCTTCACTTCTCTGAGAGAGGTACAACACAGAACATCTCCTGGAGCTCCTCCTGGTCCCTCCTGCCAACTTGTGCCCAGGCTGAGGCCAGACTGTCTCTGCTAGGTAGTGGCATCACTACTTATCTGTGTTTGCTATCCCCACTCTACTGAACTGGACTGCTGGTTTATCAGCAGTGTTTGTGCTGGATCATTCTTCTTCTGCTGCCCTTAAACTGAACTGTCAATTTCCAGACAACACAGATGGGAATTGCTCCAAAGACCCTTTCAAAACAGTTCCACTTCCCCAATGTGCTTTCTTTCCCACTACTCTGGTGACTGGTAGGCTAAAAGGGAAGTTAAAGCACTTAAGAGTCATCATCAAAAATAAGAGTTTGAAAAAATTAAAGTTGCATTCAACATCAACAGACATTATAATTTGGAAGGGAGATATCTTATATGTCCACACTTAAAGAAAAAGCAGTACAGGCAGCCAATGACTGTTGAGAAAGGGACAATCTTTCCCTCATTCACTTGGATGTACCTTCTAATTGGTTGTCCTATACCAAGAGATCATCCTTGAAGTCATATATACTTCAGTAACACAAAAGGATGGTGGAGGTAGTATTTATACATTTAGGCACTGTACTGGCTAGTTTTGTGTGTCAACTTGACACAGGCTGGAGTTATCACAGAGAAGTGAGCTTCAGTTGGGGAAATGCCTCCATGAGATCCAGCTGTGGGGCATTTTCTCAATTAGTGACCAAGGGGGTAGGGCCCCTTGTGGGTGGTGCCATCTCTGGGCTGGAAGTCTTGAGTTCTATAAGAGAGCAGGCTGAGCAAGCCAGGAGAAGCAAGCCAGTAAGGAACATCTCTCCATGGCCTCTGTGTCAGCTCCTGCTTCCTGACCTGCCTGAGTTCCAGTCCTGACTTCCTCTGGTGATAAACAGCCATGTGGAAGTAAGCTGAATAAACCCTTTCCTCCCCAACTTGCTTCTTGGTCATAATGTTTGTGCAGGAATAGAAACCCTAACTAAGACAGGCACTTAAACATAAATGTAACAGTTACAAAGAATACGAGACCATAATTTCAAAGGAAGCAAGGTCAGGGTCAATAGACACAGTTATATTTTAATTTAAAAATTACTGTTTTTCAATACTCTGGCAAATCTCTGTATGTTTGAGGCCAGACAGATCTACAAAGTGAGTTCTAGGACAGTCAGGGCTGTTACACAAAGGAACCCTGCCTTGAAAAAATGAAAATTAATGAGTAACTAGAAAAACCAATAGACAAATAAAATCAGTGCTTTTAATCACATGTAAAAGTTAATAATAATGGAACATTAATTAACTCCTTCCTGCTTTTTTGCTTTCCAAGGATACATCCAGGCATTAAAGGATAGGCTAATAGTCTCAACGCAAGCACTGAGTTATGTTGTATTAGCAGATGTCACTATTGTAACAGGATTGAATATGAAATTTTCATTTTATTCCAATTCCTTAACTACAAGGCTTAATTTTTGTTCTGAGCTAAGATTTATGTTCTGCAGCTTAGCATTTACTAAGTTAAACATATTCTAAAACATTGGCTGGTACTAGGAACAGTACCCTGATTAAATTCAAGTTTATGGCAAGTGCTTACAGTTTGTGATAATTTGACTACAGTGAACAGCAGAATACAAAGTTTACTTCACCTAACTAGTAGATGAATACAATGAGAATCACGCCTATTCACAGAGAGCAGCTGCAGACAAGAACTGAAGATGAGGGTGGTACATGAAAACTTAGGTTCCCTGTAGGTAGATTCTGCAGGATGTGCATGCTTTTATGACAAGCAACAATTCCTATACTGACTGGGATATCATGTATGCAACATCAAACAACAAAAAGACACTATTCTGTATATTTGTTCAAGAGCTCTTGCTCTGCAAATTCCTCTGGCAGTCCATTCTCTTAATGCTGTTTTGCACATTGGGTTCTGAAAAGGAATAACTAAAGCTTGAGACCTGTGCTGGCCAGGTAGAAGAATTATAAGCCTGAAAATCCAGCACAAACTTGCCCACATAGGCCTGGGAATGAGCAAGCAAGCTGTTGAACATTCCGGGAACTAGCAGGCCAAGAAGAGATATGATAAGACATGTCTGGGTGGGCTCAGGCAAGCAGGGACCTGTCTGGGCAAGATGACCCAACTGAATGATGAGGTATGGTTGGAGGCCAGCCAGATGCCCTGCTGCCTCAATACCACCCTTAGGAATTTCCCTATGCTCTGATCTGCACATATTCTAGCTGGATTTCAATTAGCCAATCATGTATAGGCTATGCTAATTCCTTTGTTCCCCTAGACCTCCTTCCTATAAAAACCCCTAACCCCTGAGCCTCAAAAATACCAAACACAAAACAAAACCAAAAACAAACAAGCAAGCAAACAAAGGAACAAACACAAGGGCAGGTACCATGCCCAAGGGCTGACAAGCACAAATGCTTGTTTGTTCTAGTTTTCTTTTAACCTTCCAGATATTTTGTTTATCTATTATGGTTTCCAATTTAAAAAAAAAAATTTGTGGTAGTGGTGTTGGTAGTGGTGGTGGCGGTGGTGGTGGTATGTGTGTGTGTGTGTGTGTGTGTGTGTGTGTGTGTGT
>JADRCD010210702.1:0-50622 GCA_019843815.1 Montemys delectorum
TTCTTCTTCTTCTTCTTCTTCTTCTTCTTCTTCTTCTTCTTCTTCTTCTTCTTCTTCTTCTTCTTCTTCTTTTTCATTGAATGCCCGGGATGCTATACTTCTTGGACATCATTATGTTAGGCATCTACCAAAAATCCTGAATGACAATTTTCCAGAAAACAAAGCTGTGAATGAATGGGGTGCACTAGGGAAAATGGGGCAGCAATCAGCACATGAATAAGGACCACAGCTGAGCTGGACCAAATGTGGAAGATCCAGCTGAAATATAGCTACAATAGGCCTGATTTGGCATTAGGTCCAGTTTTGTAATGCCATTTGGACCACATTCCATTTCTTCTGATAACCTACTTCCACCTGCATTTGTCATCTCTGTTGAACTCTTTGTGGGCTGAACTTGTCACAGTGATCTGAGTGAAAGCAAAAAGATAGTATGTCTTTTATTCACAGTAGCTACAGGAGAAAGACTGTGTGTGTGACGACAGAGAAGAAATATCCTACCTGGTTTACACACCAAAAATAGCACCCAGAAAATGAGAAATCAAGCTCAAGCCATTCTAGGATCAAATGGATTTAAGTATAACTCAAAATCAGCTAGGATATGGCATAGTGAGTGATACAAACTATTGGGAAGGTACTAAGTTAAAGAGTTAAACACACAATAGCTCTTTGAGTCTGTTATGCAAAAACTGAAGCAAGATTGCCAGGTTTGAATCTGGCAAAAAGGATAGACTCATATCTTAAAGCTTACCTTTTTTTTATTGGATATTTTCTTTATTTACATTTCAAGTGCAATACTCCTTCCTGGTTTTCCTCATGGAAACCCCCTATCCCTTTCGTCCTCCCCCTGCTTCTATGAGGATACTCCCTGACCACTTACCCAATCCCTCCTCCCCACTCTGGCATTCTCCTACACTGGGGCATCAAGCATTCCCAGGACCAAAAGCCTCTCCTCTCACTGATGTCCAACAAGGCCATCCTCTGCTACATATGCAGCTGGAGCCATTTTGTACAGCAAATTATTACTGAGCACACATGAGAACAGTGGTGTTCTCAGGTAGTAAGCAAATATGAGAGAACAAAACAGGCCAAAATGTTTTCAGTTTACTCCTGGAGAACACAGTGTGAGTGCTCTTACTTTGATATGTTTGATAAATATGTCATTTATTCTATAGAAAAGGCTAGGCAACTTTTCTGAGATAGGCCTGCCCCATAAATCCATCTTCCAAGGGGATGACTACTCAAGACAACCAACTCAAACTTTACCTTGTACTTTGTCATGATTAATATTCTAAAAATGTGCTACAAGTAGAACATTAGCCTCAGCAGAATCCAACCTAGGAAAAACTAGCAATGGTCACAAACAAATACTATGTGATATGCTGCAATTCAATGTGCCAAAAGAGCCTGCAGTTTAAGACCAGATGCCCAAATATGAGTTGTTTGTTCATGAGGTGTTTTCAAGAAGCTAGCATTAGGATGGTAAGATGGTTCAGTAGGTAAAGGCATTTGCTTCCAAGCCTGAGGACCTAAACTCCATCCCTAGGACTCCCATGTAAGAAAAACTGACTCTTACCAGTTGTCCTCTGACCTCACACACACAAACATGCACAGAAATAAAAAAACAGTAATTTTGAATTGCTAAGAAGAGATTTAGCATTCATTTAATAAATCTTAGTGAAGAGAGAACTGATACTTTTACTATTCTGTATAAACCTCTGACAAATTTTTGATTTGTCATCTAGGAGCAAATTGCTTGTTTTCTGTGCTCATTCAAGTTTTGGGATTCTCTCTTCAATATTATTTCTGATAACTGGAGTTAAGGATGAGGAAGGTGACAGTATTCATGTTAATATTTCTATGAAATATTAGTGAGTGAGAGGAAGGTGGGGAGAGAGCCCAGCAAATTGAATATTTGCAAAAAGTGAAACAAGATTCTGTATGGGTCAGACAGTCTTCATCTAGCATCCATGATTATGAGCTGTAGTCCTACTTGACTGACTCTTTTCTAAGTGTACTTATGCTGTGATTGGAACCAGATAACCTTTAACAGTAATTGTTGCTTCAGAGTGCTCCTCATGCCCTGGAGTCTTCCATATCCTATATTTTAGAGTCAAAACTACCTGTGTGGGGTCTCTATTAGAAACTGACTGACTCCCAAGGTGATGTGTTTGGGTGGCTGTAGACAATATTTGAGTCTGGAAATATATACAGGAAGGATTTTCATAAATTATAAACCTTAGTCATTTTGTATTTGACTCTGATGAAGTGCATCTTGAATCATTTTTTGTTGCTATAACAAAATTCCTGAGACTAAATACTGTGTAGAAATAGTCTGTTTATCTTATTGGGAAATGTATTGCACAGAGATAGCATGAGTTTGTATAAAGAGGGCCCCATATGTGGTTGTGCCACAGTATGAGAGTGCAAGTGAGGCAGGGGAATTTATGTTTTATGAGAAGTCACTTCTATGGTGATAACCAATTATTTCATGGACTCAGTCATCTGACCACAGATTAACTCCTCTAAGCCATTCAAACCCATACAACCCATTTGCCACCTAAACATCCTACTTGAATGCACCTCTCAATACCCCATTATGGAGATTAAATTTTAACCTAAGTTTTGGTGAGTACATTCAAAACTTAGAAAGATTGTTTGTCGCTGGTAAGACTTACAGCAACCTGGTTTAAACAATTTCTAATACATTTTTTCTCTTAGTTCATTGCGCCCTTAAAATATCTGTTTACTTACCATTCTGTATTCTTTTCCTGTGATTCCTCAAGACCCAAATTATAAATACATTACAAAAACAAAAACAAGCAAGGCACAATCATTCCTCATCCACTGTCCCAGCTCCTTTGATTTCTTCCATGATACCAGAACAGAGGCTGGTGGGCTCTGATAGATACTCTGGGCAGTAGAGTAACCTTCTGATTCGATCCTGATGACTGCTATAACAAGGCTCATAAAACATATACAAAAGCCTCATCTGTGGGACACAGAGCTGAGGTCAGTTCCATAGAAGGAAGCTGCAGTCACCTTAGACATCTGTTTTCAGGACAGGCAAAGTTTCCCAAGGTAATTCAGGCTATTAAGATTCCATACATTAGGTGGATTTCCACCTAGATTTTCTTTAAAGACATCATGTACTTAGAAACTCATCCTGCATTTTGTTCTATAATAATGTCAAGTGTTTCTTCTTTTTATATAGAAAATTCTCTTGGTTACCAGCAAATAACAAAAGGCCTGAGCAGACTTCAAACTCAGCATGGTTCTATCAAAGTGTCTGAGCAAGAGATGCTGTGATGGAGTGAGGCTCTACTGTGTTCTTCTTGATGTTGGTTTCTGCTGAGTTGGAGTCTTGTGCAACTAGAGTCAACCAAAATGTCTAATTAAATAAGAACTCAGCACAAAGTTTGAGTTCAAAAAAAGAGGACAGTGATTAGTGAGAAAAATCTCCAAAAATCAGGCAAAAATTATTCTTTGTTTTAGCTTTGTATAGCTCATGCTTCTTTAATGTTGTGACAAAGTTGTTTATATGTTTCTTTGCCAAGTTCAAAGCCAAGCCCACGAAAGGCATTGCTCCCTCCCTCTATACTGCAGAGCCATTGTCTCTGGTACAGGATTACCTTCTTTCTCTATGCTTTGTATTCCTAGCTAGGCTGTTAGTTTTGTTCAAAATAATGGAAAAGCTGCAGCGGAAACTCTCAAACAATAATTTACTGTTTAGGAAGCAGCCAAAGATGGCCCTGTGTACATTGGCTGCAAAGGGAGTTTTCCTGCATTCCCTTCCACTACAAAGAAATTGGACTACTGAAATTTCATATGTTAATGGAGTTACTTTGATAAATTTGAATGATAGAACGTGAACAACCAATACATTCTCTCATTAAAGAAGAGGTTTATTTTTTGCTGTAGTTTTGAATTGCATGTAGATGGTGTCAACAGAGATGGGCAGTATCATGACAAGCAATTATTATAATTTTCCCAATCAATTTCACTACTGTGCAGAGCTTATCTATGATTCCATAAGAAACAAAACCTTCTCGTCTAGAATTGATTTTTCTTTTAAAGTATTGTTTCATCTGTGTTTTTAAATTAAATCTGTTTATCTCTCCTTGAAATACATGATCAGGAAGCAAAGCTAAACATTTCTACCTGCAGAGGTATTTCTACGTCTCTTTAACTATAAATATGAATATTTTCAAAGGCTATTAGGTAGGATATGAAGTTTTTCCCCTTCAGAGGCTAAATCTTATTATTTTAGAGACTGAATCTGTAAAATATCTTTGTATCGACTAGAATACCATTTAGTAGACAACTAATTTAAAACAGTGTCTAAATCTTCTACAAGTTTTGAATACTGTAAAAAGGTTTAAAATACTATAATGTCAGTTAGTTATTGAACCAACTTACTTTACTTATTATGTACATCGATATATCATTCCTCATAGGAATTCACCCTATAAAATACTATATATTATTAATATTATAAATATTAATATTTAATATTATATGTACCACATATATATAATGTACATGTTAACATTATCTTACTAATAGTATGTTAAACAATGCAATTAAATTCTTGCTAGAGAGACAGGTACTTTCTTTTTTTGTTGTTTTTGTTGTTTTTTTTGTTTGTCTGTTTTTTTGAAACAGGGTTTCTCTGTGTAGTCCTGGCTGTCCTGGAACTCACTCTATAGACCAGGCTGGCCTCAAACTCAGAAATCCGCCTGCCTCTGCCTCCCAAGTGCTGAGATTAAAGGCGTGTGCCACCACCGTCCGGCGAGACAGGTACTTTCATAGCAGCACTTAGATGTTAATTTCCATTTATAAAAATATTGATAGATCCTCTACTAAGTGCCATATACTCAGGTGGAAATGTCAGAATATCTAAAGCATATAGATATGTTTGCTGAACTGTTTGGAAGAGGAGAAGAATCAATTAACAACCAAATCTACACAGAAGTATATACAGGTCAGCACACTTCAGGGTATCCATCCAAGGAGGTATGACAGCACGGAGTCCTGGAATGTTTTTTCCTTGAAAAGATGACTGAGATTCCAGTTAAAATGCAGTGATTCAGGAAAAGCAGAGAGAAACCTGGAAAAGTAAAGAATGATTGGTTAGGTCCAGTGAACTATATTTTTTTTCCAGGGAACTATTTTTAAGTCAATATAGAAATGTGAGATGTGCCGCGGCGCAGTGCTGGCGCACACTTTTAATCCCAGTTCTTGGGAGGCAGAGGCAGGTGGATTTCTGAGTTCGAGGCCAGCCTGGTCTACAGAGTGATTTCCAGGACAGCTAGGACTATACAGAGAAACCCTGTCTGGAAAACAAAACAAAACAAACAATCAAAAAAACAAAAAACAAAAAGAAAAAAAAGAAGAAAGGTGAGATGATAAAAATTGCCTAGTGTAGGGAAAGCCACAGGAGTCAGAATCAGGAAGCTGCATTTTAGGAGTATAGTGATTGGTGCCTGAAGCAAGGGTGCTGGAATACCTGTGATCAAATGTTGGACTATGCCAAGGGAAAGTTACAATGACAGTCTGGGGCAGAGCGTTCAAATGGACTGACATGCTTTTGAATGGTTTACTTTGAGGTATTTGCTTATAAATCTTATTGAAAAATAAGACTGAAAGTCAGAATAGGTGCCCATGCAGTATATTTTGAGGACTAGCCAAGTTGGTCTATGAAGGACCATACAGAAAAGCATTTGGGGAGAAAAATCAGAACTGTGACATTCAATTCAAGATAAAGAGTGGGATTGGGAAAGTGGCTAAGAATCCAGTTCTAATATGAGTGGCTGAGATGTGGTTCAACTTTTAATTGACAGAATGGGAAGAATAGAGATTCAATAACTAACTCTATCTGTAATGGACACAGCAAGAATGGATGAATTATTGTTGATTTGCTTTCATTTATTTTCTACATTTCAATAATTATCTTCAGATTAATTCAAGGCCTTTTGATGTCTTTTTAACAAAATTTTAGAACATTTGTAGTGACATGCAGATTTGTCATTGTTGTATAATTATCCTCAAATATTTAGCAGTAAATTTATTTGCATATGGCTCCAATTATTTCCTCCAAAGTGAGCGTGACTATGTCACCAGCTCTTAAGTCAAGAGGTGAAATGCATTACTCATCCCATCCTATGAAAACAATCTAATCCTAGCACTCCTTAAAGTTAAGTCAAAGAACAACTTTCTGTAAAAAATGACATTCCTCGGTCTACACAGCAGTTTTTTGTTTTTTTTTTTTTGGCAAGAACTAAAAATTGATGAAACTGAAATGTAAGTTGGCAGCAACACAAAGGCCAGAGATTTATTGACAGTGTTAATACAGCACGTGGCAAAGATCATATCTCAAAGAAAGTGAGGGTTATGGAGTTATCGTGTGAATAGACCTGACTTAACATTCTTATGAAAGAAGGTTTCTTTCTCATTAATGATTTGCTAACAGAGATTATGGATGTTACCATTTAATTCTTTTATCTCTATTTTCCCACTTTTTATATAGAGATTCACACTGAGATGGGTGCTGACTTACAGCCACTGTCACCCTGTGATTGGCAGTCTTTCTCTATTGTCTTTGCCTCCACAGTTTTCACTTTTGTACTTGGTCTTGGTCATGATGAATGTCACTTCAGTTTTGTGTATTGTTAATGTGCCACCAAAAGCAAGAGGCATTGTCTGCTTTATCAGATGAGAGAAAAGAAATTTCAAAATTATGCTTGTTAGCTCTGACTAGTTCTAAGGACTGTAGAGCTATTGGTAGCATGACAACTATTAGGGATACTTCCTCCTGCTTACTTTGAGCAGAAGTACCACCACTCCTAGTGACCTTTTACTCTGTAAAGAAAGGAAGCATACCCACTTTTATTTAGATTAGAGGTATGTAAATGTAAATATTTGAAAATGAGCTTGGAAGAAAATTCTACCAACAATAATCAAGTACAGACAACCACATTTTGAGGGAAGGAATGATGAGAAAAAAATTAATGGAAAATCTGATTAAATTGTAGGAATTATGTATCTAATTTCCACTTACTGTTTATACCATACTTTCTTAGATTGTCATTGAATTATGTCTTTAAATAAATATGAGAATGAACCCATGCCAAATGATAAGAACAGATTTTTATAGATTCATTAGATTGGCTTTTGTTTCTAACCACAGACTTTAAATTTTCAGTAGTTTTACAGCAAAATTGAGCAGAAGAGATTGTCTATATACTTTCTGTCCCCACAAACACAGTCCTTTATCACAGTATTTCAGAACAAAGTGATACATTTCTCACAGTTGATAAACCTGAAAAGTCCGATTAATCAGTATCTGTTTTAACATTCACTCTCAGTATGCCTTTGAATGTGGGCAACGTTTTTGTGATACATTTTAGATTATTATATTATTTTTATATTTGATTGTATGGGCATAGTGGTGCATATTATAGTGCATAGAGGCAGAAATAAATGCACTAAATATGTCCTGGTTTAATTTGCAACTAGTTACAGGCTATTGGAAAAGAAAATCTTGAAGTTTTTTCTAGAAAAATCAGAAGTTCATTAACATCCTGAGTTGACTCTCTGCAAATTGACATTTTTTATTAGATGTTTTCTTTATTTACATGTCATGCAATATCTCTGTTCCCAGGTTCCCCTCTAAGAAAAGAAAAGAAGAAAAATAAAATTAAAACAAAAACAAAAACAAACACAAACCCCTGTTCCCTTCCCCTCCACCTGCTCACTAGCCCACCCTCTCCTGCTTCTTGGCCCTGGCAATCCCCTACACTGGGGCATAGAACCATGATAGGGCCAAGGGACTCTCCTCCCATTGATGACCTACTTGACCATCCTCTCCTATACATACACTGCTGGAGCCATTAGTTCCATGATGTGTACTCTTTGGTTGGTAGTTTAGTCCCTGGGAGCTCTAAGGGTTCTAGGTAGTTCATATTGTTGTTTGTCCTAAGGGGCTGCAAGTCATTCATTATCTTATCTAGCTCCTTCATTGGGGACCCTGTACTCAGTCCAATGGATGGCTGTGAGACTCTACTTCTGTATTAGTTGGGTACTGTCAGAGCCTCTCAGGAGACAGCTATATCAGGCTTCTCAGCCAACACTTGCTGGCATCCACTATAGTGTCTGGATTTGATAATTAAATATGGGAAGGATTCCCAGATGGAGCAGTCTCTGGATTGTCCCTCCTTCAGTCTTTGCTCCATAGTTAGTCTCGACAACTCCTTCCATGAGTATTTTGTTCCTCCTTTTAAAAAGGAACAAAGTATCTACATTTTGGTCTTTCATCTTCTTGAGTTTCTCGTGGTTTGTAGATTGTACTTTATGTATTACAATCTTCTGGGCTAATATGCACTTATCAGTGAATACATACCATGTGTGTTCTTTTATGATTGGGTTTCCTCATTCAGGATAATATTCTCCAGTTTCATCGATTTCCCCAAGAACTCCATAAATTCATTGTTTTGAATAGCTGTGTAGTAGTCCATTGTGTAGATATAACACATTTTCTGTATCCATTCCTCTGTAGAAGGACACCTGGGTTGTTTCCAGATTCTGGCTATTTTAAATAAGGCTGTTGTGAACATAGTGGAGCATGTGTTCTTATTACATGTTGGAGCATCTTCTGGGTATATGCCCAGGAGTGGTATAGCTGGGTCCTCTGGTAGTACTATGTCCAATTTCTGGAGGAACTGCCAAACTGATTTCCAGAGTGGCTGTACCAGCTTGCAATCCCATCAGCAATGAAGGAGTGTTCCTCTTTCTCCACAACCTCCCCAGCATCTGCTGTCACTTGAGTCTTTTATCCTAGCCATTCTGACTAGTGTGAGGTGAAATCTCAGGGTTGTTTTGATTTGCATTTCCCTGATGATTAAGGATGTTAACATTTCTTTAGATGCTTCTCAACCATTCGTTGTTCCGCAGTTGAGAATGCTTTGTTTAGCTCTGTACCCCATTTTTAATAGAGGTATTTGGTTCTCTGGAGTCTAACTTCTTGAGTTCTTTGTATATATTGGATATTAGCCCTCTATCAGATATAGGATTGGTAAAGATCTTTTCCCAATTTGTTGGTTGCCATTTTGTCCTACTGACAGTGTCTTTTGCCTTATAGAAGCTTTGCAACTTTATGAGGTCCCATTTGTCAATTCTTGATCTTAGAGCAGAAGCTACTGCTGTTCTGTTCAGGAAATTTCCCCCTGTCCCCATGTGCTTGAGCCTCTTTCCCACTTTCTTTCCTATTAGGTTCAGTGTATCTGGTTTTATCTGGAGGTCCTTGATCCACTTGGATTTGAGCTTTGTACAAGGAAATAGGAGTGGATTGATTTGAATTCTTCTACATGCTAACCGCCGGTTGAGCCAGCACCATTTGTTGAAAATGCTGTCTTTTTTCCACTTTATGGTTTTAGCTCCTTTGTCAAAGATAAAATGCTAATGGGTTTGTGGGTTCATTTCTGGGTCTTCTATTCTATTCCATTGATCTACCTGCCTGTCACTATACCAATACCATGCAGTTTTTATCACAATTGCTCTGTAGTACAGCTTGAGGTCTGGGATGGTGATTCCACCAATGGCTCCTTTATTGTTGAGAATAGTTCCGCCTATCCTAGGTTTTTTGTTATTCCAGATGAATTTTCAAATTGCTCTTTCTAAGTCTGTGAAGAATTGAGTTGGAATTTTGATGAGGATTGCATTGAATCTATAGATTGCCTTCAGTAAGATGGCCATTTCTACTATATTAATCCTGCCAATCCACGAGCATTGGAGATCTTTCCATCTTCTGAGATCTTCTCCAATTTTCTTCTTCAAAGATTTGAAGTTTTTGATAGACAGAACTTTTACTTGCATAGTTAGAGTTATACCAAAGGTATTTTATATTATTTGTGACTATTATGAAGGGTGTTGTTTCCCTAAATTTCTTTCTCAGCCTGTTTATCCTTTGTGTAGAGGAAGGCCACTGATTTGCTTGAGTTAACTTTATATCCAGCTACTTTGCTGAAGTTGTTTATCAAGTATAGGAGTTCTGTGGTGCAATTTTTGGGGTCATTCAAGTATACTATCACATCATCAGCAAATAGTGATAATTTGACTTCTTCCTTTCCGATTCATATCCCCTTGATCTCCTTTTGTTGTCTAATTGTTCTGGCTTGGACTTCAAGTACAATATTGAATAGGTAGAGAGAGTTGGCAACCTTGTCTAGTCCCTGATTTTAGTGGGATTGCTTCAAGTTTCTCTCCATTTAGTTTGATGTTGGCTATTGCTTTTACTATGTTTAAGTATGGGCCTTAAATTCCTGATCTTTCCAAGACTTTTATCATAAAAAGATGTTGGATTTTCTCAAATGCTTTCTCAGCATCTAACGAGATGATCATATGTTTTTTTTCCTATGAGTTTGTTTATATAGTGAATTACATTGATGGATTTCTGAATATTGAACCATCCCTACATCCCTGGGATGAAGCCTACTTGATTATGATGAATGATCATTTTGATATGTTATTGAATTCAGGTTGCAAGAATTTGATTGAGTTTTTTTCGCATTGATATTCATAAGGGAAATTGGTCTGAAGTTTTCATTCTTTGCTAGGTCTTTGTGTGGTTTAGGTATAAGAGTAATTATGGCTTCATAGAACGAAATGAGAAGAGTACCTTCTACTTCTATTTTGTGGAATAGCTTGAGGAGTATTGATATTATGTCTTCTTTGAAGGTCTGATAAAACTCTGTACTAAACACATCTGGTCCTGGGCTTTCTTTGGTTAGGAGACTATTAATGACTGTTTCTATTTCATTAGCAGATATGGGACTGTTTAGATCATTTATCTGATCTTGATTTACCTTTGGTACCTGGTATCTGTCTAAAAAAATTGTCCATTTCATCCAGGTTTTCCAGTTTTGTTGAATATAAGCTTTTGTAGTAGGATACCATGGTATTTTGCATTTCCTCAGTGTCTGTTGTTATGTCTTCCTTTTCATTTCTAATCTTGTTAACTATGATATTGTCTCTGTGCTGTCTAGTTAGGACGGCTATGTGTTTATCTATTTTGTTGATTTTATCAAAGAACCAGCCCTTGGTTTGGTTGATTCTTTGTATAGTTCTTTTTGTTTCTATTTGGTTGATTTCAGCCCTGAGTTTGATTATTTCCTGCCTGCATTCATCAGGGTTTTCTAGAGTCACAGATCTTATGGTAGTCTCTATGTAGTAAAGGAATTTATTGATGACTTACAGTCTATAGTCCAACTCCCAACAAAGGTCAGCAGCAGCTATGAATGGAAGTCCAAGGATCTAGCAGTTGCTCAGTCCCACAAGGCAAGCAGGCAAAGCAGAGCAGGAGTTCCTTCTTCCAATGTCCTTATATAGGTCTCCAGCAAAAGTTATGGCCCAGATTAAAGGTGTGTGTCACCACAACTGTAATCCCAGATGAATTTGAACTCCTAGATCTTCCTATCTTATTCTTCTGGGATTCATAGCCACTATGCCTCAAGATTTCTATGCCAAGATTAAGGTCAGAAACTTGTATCTCTCAGCCTCCAGATTAGGGCCACAGGTGAGTCTTCTAATTCTGGATTGTAGTTCATTTCAGATATTGTCAAGTTGACAACCTGGAATAGCCACTACACTGTCTTCATCTCCTCTTGGGTGAATTTGCTTCTTGTTGTTCTATAGCTTTCAGATGTGCTGTCAAATTGCTGGTGTATATTCTCTCCAGTTTCTTTTTGGAGGCACTTAAAGCTATTACTTTTCCTCTTAGGACTGCTTTCCTTGTGTCCCATAAGTTTGACTATGTTGTGGCTTCATTTTCATTAAATTCTAGAAAGTCTTTAATTTCTTTCTTTATTTCTTCCTTGACCAAGTTATCATTGAGTAGAGTGTTGTTAAGCTTCCACATGTATGTGGGCATTATATTGTTTATGTTTCTATTGAGGAGCAGCCTTAGTCCATGGTGATCTGATATGATGCAAGGAATTATTTCAATCTTCTTGTATCTGTTGAGGCCTGATTTGTGACCGATTATATCGTCAATTTTGGAGAAGGTACCATGAGGTGCTGAGAAGAAAGTATATATATATATATATATTTTAGGATAAAATGTTCTATAGATATACGTTAAATTCATCTGTTTCATAATTTCTGTTATTCTCACTGTGTCTTTGTCTAATTTCTGTTTCCATGGTCTGTCCATTGTAGAGATTGGGGTGTTGAAATCTCCCACTATTATTGTATACAGTGCAATGTGTGCTTTGAGCTTTAGTAAAGTTTCTTTTATGAATGTAGATGCCCTTGCATTTGGAGCATAGAGGTTCAGAATTGAGAGTTCATCTTGGTAGATCATTCCTTTGATGAGTATGATATGTCTCTCCTTATCTTTTTTGATCACTTTAGGGTGAAAGTTGATTTTATTCAATAGTATAATGGCTATCCAGCATTTTTCTTGGGACCATTGGCTTAGAAACTTGTTTTCCAGCCTTTTATTCTGAGGTAGTGTCTGTCTTTGTGACTGAGATGGGTTTCATGTATGCAACAAAATGTTGGGTCCTGTTTACATACCCAGTCTGATAGTCTATGTCTTTTTATTGGGGAATTGAGTCCATTGGTATTAATAGATATTAAGGAAATGTAATTGTTACTTCCTGTTATTTTTGTTGTTAGAGTTGGAATTCTGTTCATGTGGGCTGTCTTCTTTTAGTTTTGTTGGAAGATTACTTTTTTGCTTTTTCTATGATGTTGTTTCCCTCCTTGTGTTGAAATTTTCCATTTATTACCCTGTGATGGGCTGGATTTATGGAAATGTATTATGTGAATTTGGTTTTATCATAGAATAATTTAGTTTCTTCATCTATGGTGATTGAGAATTTTGTTGGGTGTAGTAGTCTGGGCTGGCATTTGTGTTCTTGTAGGGTCTGTATGACATCTGCCCAGGATCTTCTAGCTTTCATAGTCTCTGGTGAGAAGTCTGGTGTAACTCTGATAGGTCTACCTTTATATGTTACTTGACCTTTTCCCCTCACTTCTTTTAATATTCTTTATTTGTTTTGTGCATTTGGTGTTTTGACTATTAAGTGGCGGGAGGAATTTCTTTTCTTGTCCAGTCTATTTGGAGTTCTATAGGCTTCTTGTATATTTATGGGCATCTCTTTCTATAGGTTAGAGAAGTTTTCTTCTATAATTTTGTCGAAGATATTTACCGGTCCTTTAAGTTGGAAGTCATCACTCTCTTCTGTACCTATTATCCTTAGGTTTGTTCTTCTCATTGTGTCCTGGACTTCCTGGATGTTTTGAGTTAGGAACTTTTTGCATTTTGTGTTTTCTTTGACTGTTGTGTCAATGTTTTCTATGGTATCTTCTGCACCTGAGATTCTTTCTATCTCTTGTATTCTGTTGGTAATGCTTGTATCTATGGTTCCTGACTTCTTTTCTAGGATTTCTAACTCAAGAATTTACTCTCTTTGTGATTTCTTAACTGTTTCCACTTCCATTTTTAGGTCTTTGATTGTTTTGTTCAATTCCTTCACCTATTTGTTTGTGTTTTCCTGTAAAATTCTTTAAGGGATTTTTGTATTTCCTCTTTAAGGGCTTGAACCTGTTTACCTGTGTTCTCCTGTATTTCTTTTTTTCCCCATTTAAATACCTTTATTGGTAGTTTAGGACAGTTAAAGTACATACAAATACAAAGATGAGACCACAGCAGTGTAAAGTTGCAGCACATGAATTAATATGCTTCACCCTCACCGTCACCTTCAGCACTATCCACCCCAGCCTCCTCATAATCCTTCTCTAGCACAGCCATGTCCTCATGGGCCTCAAAGAACTTCCTCTCCTCCATGCCTTTACCTACATACCAGTGCACAAAGGCACACTTGGCATATATCAGATCAAACTTGTGATCTAGGTGAGTTCAGGCCTCAGCAATGGCTGTGGTGTTATTTAGCACGCACACAGCTCTCTGGACCTTGGCCAGGTCACCACCGGGTACCACAGTGGGAAGCTGGTAATTAATGCCAACCTTGAAGCCAGTAGAGCACTAGTCAACAAACTGGATGGTACGCTTGGTCTTGATAGTGGCAATGGCCTCATTGACATCTTTGGGGACCACACCAGCATGATGCAGCAGGCAGCAAGCCATGTATTTACCATGGCAAGGGTCATATTTCACCATCTGGTTGGCTGGCTCAAAGCAGGCATTGGTGATCTGCTACTATAAGTTGCTCATGATAGGCTTTCTCAGCATCTCTCCTGTATTTCATGCCCTGCTTAAATTCCTCTATCACCATCATGAGATATGATTTTAGATCCAAATCTTGCTTTTCTGGTGTTTTGGGATATACAGGACTTGCTGTGGTAGAGTACTAGGTTCTGTTGAAGCCAAGTAGTCTTGGTTTCTGTTAGTAAGATTCTTGCATTTGCCTTTCTCCATCTGTTGATCTCTGGTGTTAAGTGTTCTTGCTGTCTCTGGCTGGAGCTTGCTCCTACTGTGGCTCTGTAAGCCTGTGTCAGCACTTCTGGAAGATCATCTCTCCTCTGGTAAGACCTGTGTCCAGAGGGCTTTGGATTAGTTATCCCTCTCGAGTCCTGGTATCAGAACAAACCCTGGAGACAGGCTCTCCACTTGAGGGAAAGGTACAGAAAGGGCTGTGGATCTGCTGTCCCTTATATGTGTAGATGGAGGTAGAAAGGGTCCTGTGCCTGCTGCCCTGCCACTTCTGAGGCATATGCCTCCTAGATGGTCCCCGAAAGTTGACATTTTAATATCCTAATACAGTTATCAAAGTGATGGTATTCAGTCTGAAAAACAAAATACTCTTCACAGATCTCACTTTAAAGGTGGCTTTGTTTATGGAGATAAACACACACACAATACATGACTGAAACCTGCTCTTTAATTCTGGTTTACATGTTTATATCAAGTGATCTCTGATAAAGTTAGGAGCTGCAACTTACAATCTACACGAATAAAGTCTATAAAGGCATTTACTAAGGATTTAGTGTTCACATTTACAAAGCACAGTCTTTTGGGGATGAGTGGGTTGATTCTTGGCAGAGTATATATGGAGCCCACGAGAAGCTCCAGGTTTTATTCCAAGCAGAGAGGAAAAGAGGGAGAACAGGGTAATGGGATAGACAGGATTCTTCCACAAAGACAAGATTTCTCTTTCTTGTCCCCAAGTTCCCAGGCTGATCAAATTAATTAATGGAATGCCTGAACATAAATGCAAAGGATATGCTGTTAAAGGCCTCGATGCTTCAGCTGTCTCAGTTGGAATCAACACAGGTCATATATTTCTTGGCTGTATTTAAACCATGCATTTTGGGAAACATAGAATATGTCGCTAATTAGTGTCAGTTGTGATTGTAAAATGGTGAGTCTGGTGGTAAAAGTAATGATCATGCCTGGACAGAATTTTGCATCTCAGGGTTGTTTTCATTAATTACTCTTCCATTCAAGTATGATCCTCATCATCATATGACTTTTTTTTGTCCTTTCCTGTGAATAGCATGCTGTCACCTTTAGTTTATACATAGTAATTGTGTTGAGGACAGTGGATTCAGTGGTGAATGTCCTCTATTTTTTAAGTGTTTGATTAAAGTGACCAGCAGTTTTCATCTTTAAGATATCCATTCTCAGAGGCGATAACACTTATGCAAGATCTCACTTCCCATCACCTTACCCCACCCCATATCAGGCTACAGAGCACAGACCTCAGCCACCATACTATATTTTTTAATAGAGATTTTAGATTAGGCAGGTACTGGATTGTGGTCAGCTTCTACATCTTAGTAGACTTTGGTGTGTAAAGTGGTTAGCTGCTACATTCTATGATCTCTACCTCTTTATCCATAATTTTAAATATACCAGTAACAGATTTACCAAAGTCATACAAGGAAGATATAAAATAACAGATGCCTAACAACCACAAGAGCATCTAAAAAGCCTTTAGTGCTGAAGACCTAATCTTTTCATACATGTCCCTCTACTATGGTGTAACCACTCAAACCAAAAGCTTTTGCCCTTGAGCCTACTGGACCCAACACTGAAATGCTAGAGAATTTACAAGAGCATTTTATTAACATCTATACAAGGCCAATTTTTATTGGTTATTTTATTTATATACATTTCAAATGTTGCCCCTCTTCCTTATTCCCCCTCCACAAATCCCCCATTCCATGCCCCCTCCCCTTTGCCTCTATGAAGGTGCTCCTTCACCCACCAACCAACTCCCCCCTCACCACTCTTGCACCCCCCTACACTGGGGCATCAAGCCTCCATAGGACCAAGGGCCTCCCCTCCCATCAATGTCAGATAAGGAAGTCCTTTCCTACATATGTAGGGGAAGCTATGGATCCTTCTTTGTATACTCTTTGGTTGATCATTTAGTCCCTGAGAGCTGTGTGGTTTGGTTAGTTGATATTGTTGTTCTTCATATGTGGTTGCAATTCTGCTCATATGTGGTTGCTCATTCTGATGGTTGGCTGAGTGTCTGCATCTGTATTGGTCAAATACTGACAGAACCTTTCAGGGGACAGATATATCAGGCTCATGTCAGCAATCATTTCTTGGCATCAGCAATAGTGTTGGAGTTTGGTGTCTGCAGATGGGTTAGATTCCTAGGTAAGGTGGTCTATGTATGGCCTTCCCTTCAGTCTCTTCTCCATTATTTTTTGTCCCTGTGTTTCCTTTAGACAGGAAATTCTGGTTTAAAAGTTTTGAGATGGGTTGATAACCCCATCCTATAGGCCCCCACCCTAGGGCCATGCCTATCTACTGGAGATGGTCTCTACAGGTTTTATCTCACTTTGCTGGTTATTTTGGCTAATGCCATTCCTGTTGAGGTCTGAGAAACTCTTGCTTCACTATTAGCCATGAATGTATGATAAGAGAATGAATCATACATAAAAATTGTTAGTCTTTTATAAGTGATACTGATATTGATATTTATAGGACCAGCAATTGAAAGAGTGTCTCCTGGGTCACCTGATGAAAGGATGCCATCTTTGATGACTCATAGAGAGAACCCAAATAAAATTGTGAAACAATTTATTCCAGATTAATTTCTGATAATTCTAAAAATGGAAGACTTGCTTAAAGATATCATTTGATACTAAATGTGTATGTATCTGAAAAATGAAATTAATCTTGACCTTTTAAAATTAGGTTATCCCTCAAGATTGATAATTTGACGTTTTTTTTTTTTTACTTGAGCATAAAAAGGAGTGTAAATTAATTTTCTTTAAATATAGTGCTTCAAAGTTAACATCATGGATCCCCTGAGTACATAGGTTCCCCCAGGAGAATTTTATGTAAGGCTTTTGGTAATAAATCATTCTACTGGATTCATAAGCAGAAAGTTTAAAGGGTAAATGTCAAAACTAAATTTAAAACCAGAAGTTGTTTCCTTTGTGATTACAAGGGCAATTATGGGATTGTCTACTTCTTGTTATAGGTTGCCAGCTTTAGTAAAAGTTGAGAACCAGGTATAAAAAAAGCACTTGAGACACACCCAACATGGATGGAAACTGTGATTGAGACACTGTTATACGTATCTGACTTGTGTGTGACAACTGATTGTATCAAAACTTGCCTTCCTGTCTTGTACAACTGATGAAGCCAAGGCTCAGTATGAGTGAGGTTGAAAATGGAAAAGCCTGCAGAAGTGGTTCTTGAGAAAATTTTATAGTATACAGCCCTTACCTTCTATTTTTATTTATGCCCCTATTTTAAAAATTATCTTATTTTATTTTCCCCCTCCCATTATTCTTCACCTATCCCCCTCCCCTTTGTCTCTGAGAAGGTACATCCCCAGCATCCCCCTTCCCTGGATTATGTGCCTATTTTTAAGGCACACTGTCATTGTATTTTTAAAGATTGAGTATTGACATATACATTTCTATTACAAAAAGGCAGTTTGGGAGGTAAATAGAAAAGAAATGACTTGTCCCAGTGCCAAGGAAAAATAATTCTCTCAGTTATTGTACATGGTAAATTTTTGTCATTAGATAATATCTAAGACATTTTATTCAGAGGATTCTCTATTTTATTTCTTTCGGGGAAAAGGCAGAGTTTATTTAGCAATAAAAGAACTTCATCAACAAAATGTAATATCCCACATCAGTAGCTTTTGATATTAGAAACAGATAAAAGCAAAGTTCTCTCTTGTCAAATTTTTGGTTATTGTGATAATAAATCATGTACTCTGTCCATCTTTATTTGATTAATTAATTAACAAAATTAGGGTTTTGAACTCAAGTTGCATTTAGAGGAAAATGAAAAATGAAAAGATAGAAACTACTGCTTGGACTCAGGCAATTCTAGTGTTTCCCACTGTGGTGAACCTCATGATAGAACCAAAAGAGTTTGAAGTACATGAGAACTGACCATGGATGTCACCACCAGTAGGGGAACCTCCCTAGCTGGCAAGCAACAGAGAACAACAAGCCTTGTCTTGGCAGGCTTGAGGAGAAAGGAGACGGCATCAGTGCAGGGAAAAGGTAAACCCTGAACTTTTTGTTAAGTTGGGCATGACCACTGGATGCTTCACCTTCAAGTTACTCAAAGAACAAGTGCAGGCAAGAACACTTTCTTAGCTTCCTTTCCCACTGATTTTGCAGAAGTACCAGCAAACAAGAAACAAGAGTGGAGGTCTTGCCTCTCTGAGCCCTTGGGCTCTATAAAGCTTTCAACCAAGACTTTCACCTTGTGTTCTTTTCTCTGCAACTGTGTAATAACCCACTCATAACCTTGGTGCTGTGGGGGTACTTAAGAAAAGATCCTCTCCTTTCAACAATTGCTTCACCTGGAAAGGGACTTTTGACTCCATTATTGTATGGGTTAAGCTATCCTATAACCCATCATCCTCCAAGGTATTGGAAGACTTGAAATTGAGTCTAGCAGTTAGCACCAAATATCCACAGGGGCATTTACTCCACCAGTTCTTCAGTCATACCCGTGACAAAGATGAAACAATACTATCATTCAGCCAAAACTAGTTTAGAAGTGAGATTTTTAACCCTGAATTGTGTATGAAGCTGGGTATATCCTTAGTTACTGTGGACTTTAGTGATGCCATCTTCCAAGGCATCTTTGGGTAATAACTAGCATGATTATTAAATTGTAGAGCAATATTTCTCAAGTTACTAGGTCCATAAAAGTTTTTTTTAATATAAATCTTTTCTTTTATTTCTGTACACCAAATGAAATATCCAGGTTTTCATCTTCTTTTGTTTTATTGCTTGTATTTAAGAGCATGAAAGACAATTTAAAAAATCATCTTCAGTCCTGTCTTCAAGTGCAGAAGGTTGTAAAAGTCATTTATGAGCATATTAGCCAAAGCTCCATCATTATTATTAAAGATTATAAAATTTGAAAGAAAAAAGTTAAGAAGGGCTGCCTGGGCGACAACACAGTCACGCAGGTAGGTACATGACTGCATCATCATGTGGAACTGAGTCTGATCACACTAACACACATAAAGGCCAGGTGTCATGGTATGGACTTGCAAGTGAATTGCTGGGGAGGCAGACACCCATGAGCAACATCATGGCCTACGCTATGATCTCTGGGCCAGTGGGAAATCTTGTCTCATTAAACAAGGTGGATGGTTACTGAGAAGTGGTATTGAGGTCTTCTACACACACAGGACTGTGTATCACACCAAATGTGTATCACGCTACCCAGTCCTGTGTGTGTAGAAAAGCTAAATCAGAATGTGAGAAATTATTTTCTTTAAATATAGCCATTCAGAAAAATGTATAAATAATGCTCTTATAATAGTCAACTTTTTGAGATTAGTTATGACGTGCAATCTGATATACTCACTAGCTTCCTCTCCGCAAAATATTATAGCAAACAAAAGTGTGTTTTTGATGTAACAAACACTTACATTATATGTAACTAATTTGTGTAGTGAACTAATTCTGTACTTCTAACCGCTGAACTACTGGAGGTGTTTATTTTTAAAGCAGATGTTTCTTTTTTTTTTTATTAGATATTTTCTTTATTTACATGTAAATTTTGCCTTTCCCAGGTTCCCCTCCAAAAAATAAACAAAAACAACAAGAACAAACTCCTTTTGCCTCCCCCCTCCACATGCCTGCTACCCTACCCTCTCCCACTTATTGGCCCTGGCATTCCCCTACACTGGGGCACAGAACCTTCACATGGCCGAGGTCCTTTCCTCCTATTGATGATCAAATTTGCAATCCTCTACTATACACATGCTGCCAGAACATTCAGTCCCACCATGTATAGTCCTTGATTGGTGGTTGGGTCCCTGGGAGCTCTGAGGGTACTAGTTAGTAATTGTTGTTCGTCCTAAGGGGCTGCAAATCCTTCAGCTCCATAGAACCTTTCTCTAACTCCTTCATTGGGGACAGTGTACTCAGTTCAATGTATGGTTGTGAGCCTCTACATCTGTATTAGTCAGGTATTGTCAGAGCCTCTCAGGAGATAGCTATATGCTTGTCCTTCCTTCAGTCTCTGCTCCATAGTTAATCTCTGCCACTCCTTCTGTGGGAGTTTGGTTCCCCTTTTTAAGAAGGAATGATTTCTTTTTAATAGTTCTACAATTGGCCAGCTCTATAAACATTCCACAAATAGATTTTCCATTTCATACCTCAAAACATGAAGAATAAAAATCGAAAAATCGAAATGAGGTTTTTTTTTTAAAGTCAAGAGCCCATGATCATTACTGTCCCCTAAAGTCTTTTCTCATTAACATGCCTTTCTAGTTATACTTACTTGGTGTTAGCAAAGTATGTGGTATTTTATCTTTGCTTGGCATAAAGCAACCGGTCTCCCTTTCTGTATTTTGCATAACTATGAAGTCTACCTACAATTTTACAATGGAATTTTCCTTTAAAAAAATCATCTACATTCCACATTTTCTCCATTCTTTATACCTTATAAACCATATTTAGAAATTGTGGGACCATTCTCATATGGGTTTGATACACAGTTAATTATATTGCCCTAGAACTTTTCTAAGTAGATCTTCTTGAAATGAAAATTACTTGCTAATCATGCTGATGTTTTATTTAACCTGTATGTTTTCTGGGTATTTTAACAGCCTTTTTCTAGTGGCTGAATTCCATATCTTGAGATATATTATTATTATTATTATTATTATTATTATTATTATATTTATTTACACTCCCCAGACTTTATTTCCCCCTCCCAGGCCCATTGTCCAACTGTTACACATCCCATACCTCCTCCCCAACCCCCTGACTCCACAGGGATGTCTCCATGCTCCCCACCCCATCTGACCTCTAAACTCCCCGGGGCCTCTAGTCTCTTGAGGGTTAAGTGCATCATCTCTGATTGAACACAGACCTTGCAGTCCTCTGCTGTATATGTGTTGGGGGCCTCACATCAGCTGGTGTATGTTGCCTGTTTGGTGTTCTTGTTTTATATAAAGGAGTAGACTTCCAATCCCATTTGCATTTGAAAACCCCAAAATGGTTGTGATTTCTGAAAGTAAACCAAGGAAATTCTCAAATATATATGATACAGATAACATTATCAGTAGATAGCCTAGATTTAATGTGAACATTTAAATGTGTTACTTAAATGTATTCTAAAATCTGTAATCTGAAGCTGGGTATTTATTATAGATGTTACATATACCACAACAAGTTCTGTGTATTAAAGGGCTAATCTAATTGTTTCTGTGAGATTTTTCTCTGTCCTGGTAAGAATCTGATGTTAGGTTTCTCACAGAGCTAAATTGTCTTACTTTCTGAATGTTTTCTTATATTTACGTTTTGTGATTTTGCCTACACATCTATTTATATGCACTCCATGCATGCAGTACTCTCTAAGAGCAGAAGAGGGCATCAGATTAGCCCTGGAATTGGAGATACAGAGGATTGTGAGCCCCTGTGTGGGTGATTGGCATCTGCAAGAGCTGCCAAGTGCTCTTAACTCCGAGCCATCTCTCCGGCACCACTTTTCTTACTTTGTAGATGAACTCACGTTAGAGTTATTTAAAATCTACTAGGATCAGGCCAGTTCCTTAGGAGATGACTAAATTGCACATTTCAAGTAGAAGGATGCTTCAGAATTCCATAGCTTATTTCTATCCATAGCTAATACACATTTACATGCCATTACCTTGCTTTGATTTAATATGGATTTTCTTTGTCCTCAATGAAGAAGCTAGAGAAAGGACACAAGGAGCTGAAGGGGTTTGCAGACCCATAGGAGGAACAACAATATGAACTAACCAATACCCCCAGAGCTCCCAGGGACAAAATCAGCCAACCAAAGAGTACACATGGTGGGACTCCAGCTGCATATGTAGCAGAGGATATCCTAGTTGGTCATCAATGGGAGGAGAGGCCATTGGTCCTATGAAGGTTCTGTGCCCCAGTGTAGGGGAATGCCGGGGCCAGGAAATGGGAGTGGGTGGGTTGGTGAGCAGGGGGAGGGGGAGTAGGGGGAGAGTTTTTAGGAGGGGAATCCAGGAAAGGGGAGAATATTTGAAATGTAAATAAAGAAATTATCTAGTAAAGAAATTTCTAGAGATGATAATCTTACTAAATTCTCATGATGATGACTTTTCCACTCTATATTTCCACAAACAAATTTCAAGAGACAACTTGATAAACTAATACAAAAGGTCCCTGATAATATTAAAAACAATCTGAACACTGAGGAGACACTGAGGCTTAGATAGAAAATTAGCAAAAGAGGTTACAATTGGTGATATAAGATTTTAATTACATGAGAATTGAAATATGTATTTATTAGAAATCCCAAAACAAAATGAAAGTCCTATGTATAAAATATGGGAAATTTGAGAATTTACATAGGATTAAAATTCCTTATATGCAATATCTCAAGACTCTGAATCCATGCTTGAACTACTTAGAGTTGTGGAAATTTCTAATTTTCCTAGTATTTTAAAAAGTTAGAATACTGAAAGATATGTGGTTACCATTCTCTATGAAAATTATGGCAATACTAATTTTAGTGTTTCCTAGAAAATTAAACAATGCAATGTTCATGTACAGGTAGTGAATAGCCTTAGGTAATACTTTGTATCTGACAGTTAATAGTGTTTGAACATGATTATATTTATGGAACAATTAAATCATTGACCAAATTTTTTTTAAAAAAAAAGTTATGCTAAGATTCTAGGGAATACATTTGCATATGTTCTAAAAATATATGTTCCACATTAAATATGCAATGGTTTTGAACATGTGTGGACAAAGGGCTGTTTTGCATTTCTAAAATGTAACCAAAATTCTAAATCATAACCTCCTTTTCAAAAGTATTTTATATACAACTAAAGAATGTTGTTAGTGTTCTGGATATCTGTGGAGAGTTTTAATGAATGTCACAATAAGGTGGTATGTATAATCTTCCTTGGAGTAGTATTTATTTACTGGCGCAGTTCAAATTGTAAAAAAAAAAAAAACAAAAACAAAAACAAAAAAAAAAACCAAAGGGAAATCTTAAATTGTGACGAAGCCCTTCCATACTTTATGTACTCCCCACTCCCTCTGCTGAGTTCCCGAAATGACATCAGACTCATTGCTTATCATCAGTATGACTTTGTCCACTTCTCTTCCAAACCACAGACTAGGCCCTTTATCCCCGACAGTGCTTCTAACCCTGCCAGGATTAGCCATATATGAAAATGTAAATAAAGATTGACTTGACCTCTGGGTGAAAGCATCATTCTATTACTGTTCATAGCAGTTGCTAGTACTCAATTCAAGAGCTCAGTGCCCTCCTAAGACTGATTATATTTAAAACAAATGACCCGCTGACCGTGAGAGTCAGTGGCCAGTTAGAAAACAGGACAATTTACCCTTGCTGAAATTTTAGAGTCTGCTTTTGCTTTTTCATCTGCCCATTCATTTTAAGGAATTGCATTTACGACACTATTTTCTCTGCCACATGGCATAGCTAATGAATTATGTACAAAGGCATCTGCGGAATCCCTCGGAACTACCTCTGCTGCAATGCAAACCCAGGCCAATGTGTCTATCTAATTACCAAAGTAAAATCTGAATTGAGGTACCTAGAGACTCTTCCAGTTAAGAATCAAACATGACCTCTGCTTAGGTCTCTCATGAATTCATTCCCATTTCCCACCCAAAATTTAACTTAACTCTCTGAATGAACTCCTATTGAAAAAATGTATATTATTAATCTGTAGACATGAAGACCATAAAGCAAAGATCAGTGTAAAAAATGAGATTAATGGTCAACATGATTGGATTTAAACATGTAATTGTTTTATGTGTATGAGTATTTGCTTTCATGATTATGAGTGCCATGTACATGCAATATCTGTAGAGGTCAGAAGAGGGCATCAGATCTGCTGAAACTGGGGTTGCAAGGGAGTTGTGAGCTACAATTTCAGTACTGGGAACCAATAGTTGATCCACAAGAGTAGCCTGTACTTTTCATCACTGAGCCATCTCTGTAGCCTCAACGGGATTGGGAACATGCTTCAGGGTATATCCAGGAAATGTTTTCCAGAAAACTTAACTGAGGGGAGAACAACCCTTTATATGCATGGAACTGCCCGATGATTTGGAGTTCAGGGCTGAATACAAATGAGAAAGGAAGCTGAGTACCATATTTCATCTCTCTCTACTTCCTGACAATAGCTACAACATAAACATCGGCCTCATTCTCTTGTCCATGTCTCATCCCTGCCATGATGGCCAGCACTCTCGAACTGTGAGATTGGAAAAATTAGATTTTCCTTAAGTTGTTTTTGTTTGCCATTCTGTGGCAGGCCCTAGAAAATTAGTTAATACAGTCAGAGAGAGTCTTATGAGTATATTTAGATATATCAGCAATGCCTGGAGATCAAACTTAAGATTATAAGAAACTGGTTCACAAATGGCAGTAGATACCCTGAGCTGGAAAAGCAGTGTGCAGTGTCCCAATTTCAGACATCTCTGCATCTTTTTAGTTCTTCTACATTCACTATGATTTTCCCATATCATATCCCTTTGTCATGAAAAGAGAGAGAAAAATATTAAAGAATATAGGGCCTAAAATTTAAATACTAATAATTTAAAATGTGACAAAAGCTATATATATAATTAATGTGCATATTTACATAGCACAGTTTAAAAGTTAACCTTAATTCTGAAAGATGAAATGACTGAAATGTATGCAAATGCCTAATTATTCATGAGTTTGCTGATATTTACATGGGCTTGCATAGGAATGCTCCTATTAGCTTTATTCATAAAAGTAGTCGAAGCAATCCAGGTATCTATCAACAAAGCGTTGGATAAGCAATTCACATATATTCATATAATAGGATAATATATAGTGATGTAAAGAGAGAACACAGATGAATCTTACTAATATAATACTGAGTAAAGGAAAGCATAGAGGGTGCATATTGTAAAATTTGTTTACACAAAGATATAAGAAAGGCAATTCTAATCTAGAATAATCCAGACAGATGACTGCTAAGCATGAGTGCTGGGACAAAAGGTGAACTGAATGAGAAACACAAAGAAAAGTCAGTGCATAATAAGCCCTTTGTGTTCTCTAGTGTGAGTACAGACACATCTGACAAAATGTACTGAACATTATACCCGTGAAGTGCATCCTAGGCTGTCATGAGTTATGGTTCAATTAGCTTATTTTTTTAAATATATATTTTAGTTTTATTTAGCATGAAGGGGTGTCTTGCCGATGTGCATATGTTGTATACACATATGCATGTGAGGACTCCAGGAAGATGAAAGAAGGTGTCAGACACCAGAAATTGGGGTTACAGGTGCTTGTGGGCTGCTATTTGGGTGCTGGGAATCAAATGCAGGTTTCTGGGAAGAATAGCCGGTGCTCTTAGCTACCAAACCACCTCTTCAGACCTGATTTATTGTTTGTTTTCTTATCAGGAGCTGGAGAAAGAACTCAGTGATAGCTTAGCTCTATAGAATGCTTGCAGCTCAAAAATTAAATAAATATTTTAAATTGGTGTATTATCTAAATTTTAAAAATCTTAACATCATCATTATCATTATTTAATGTGTATACATGTATGTGTATCTAACAATAACAACTAAAGAAAAAAAGACTATAAATTTGAGAGGGAGCAGGGGTAGGGGCATGGGAGGAACTGGAAAGAGGAAAGAAAAGGAGAAACAATATAATTATATTGTAAACTGAAAGTAAATTAAATTTTAAAAAGCAAGGAGAGAGATTGAGGAAGACATCCAAAGTTGACTATTTCCCTCCACATGCATGTGCACACATGGGTGGCCTCCAACACACAAATAGCATATACTCTAAAAATTTTAAGTTACCTAGCAAATATTGTTAACAGAAAGCATACTTTGCACAAAATGATGATAAAATACACTAGCAAATGTGGTTAGTTTACCTTTACAGTAATTATCTGACTTTTATTCTACTGTGAAAGTCATTATTAGTAAAACATAATTTGGTGCTAACATCATTCTAATTTGTGGAAAGCAAAAAGAGAACATCCTCTGCATCTCGCATATATTAGTTAGCAAACATCTATCAGAACAGCTAACTTCCATTAGATACAAATTATTTTCTAAAGGCGATATTTAGCTTTTCTGTTCAGGATAAATCAGACCAGGGAGCTGCTAACAAGTCCTTTGCAAATGCTTCCATGAGGGGAGGGGATATTTACAAATTTGAATGTGAGCATGAGAGCAGCCAGAGTGCCATGGAAATTTTTACTTGCTTAGGAGTTTTGGGGAAACCTTTTAGTTTTTGTTTTGTTTTGTCTTGTTGGTTTTTATGTTGGGATACAGTTGGAAATTCTGAACCTCAGCTCATTGAAAAATGTCAGTTAGAGTGACTGTGAGTAGAAACACTTGTGAACTTCGTAAGTATGCAATTCAAAAATAGTCAGAAACGAGTTCTCTTTTTCAACTCCTGTTTCTCCTTGTGCCCCTATTTAAATTAAGTTTGGTGTATCATCACTAGAGACTGAATCTTCTGGTGTTTTCTTTAGTCTATGTGCTTGACAATGAGGGGAGGATGGTTAGTGTGGCAGCTGACAAACTGTTGACTGTTGTACACTTCCTTTAAGGATCTGAGGTATATACTGAAACATACAGACAGAGATTATTTTTATTACACTCTGATGATACTCAGTGACCCAGTTATATATGCACTGAAGATTCTGCTTCTTTGTGTGTATTCCATCCCATCACCCTTCAGTGACCATTCTCTGTGCTCTCTGCTACTTAGTCCAACTGGGGCTTCATTGTAGCTTCTAGCATTAGACTTTGTGGTCAAACCTGTTAAATCTAAAATAACAATACACTTTGCCCTGTGTTGATATTCTAGCCTGTTGAAAACATCCGTCTTGATGCTTTGTTTGTATTGTACACATAATCTGATCTATTCTTAATGTGCTTCATCCTGAGATTTTTATTTTCTTAAAAATGTATGTTAACTCTGTTTTTACATGAAAATATGCAAATGTGAGTTGTCTCTGTGAGTGTGTGTGTGTGAGTATGTATATGTGTGTTTGTACATGTGTGTGTATACCTGTGAAGATCAGAAGAAGGGGTCTGATACCTTGGAGCTAGAGTAACAATATAGGTTGCTGTGAACAACCTCATGTGATTATTTGGGGATCTGGAACTGAACTAAGGCCTCTGGAAGAGAAAGAAAAACTCTCTAAACCACTGAGCTATCTCTCCAGCCCTGCATACGAAACTTAAACACTTTATCTTCTTGTTCCACCTGTGTCTTGACCTGTTTCATTAACCAATTTCTTGTTTCTGTCCCTCACATTGCTAGTAGTCTGGAAATAGAGCCTTTACCTCAGAGAGAGCAGTCATAGATATGATTACTTTTGTGGTGATTCAACATTCCATAATTCTAATACTAGTTTTGTTGAAGAAGCATTCCAGTTTGAAGAACACTAAAACTGAAGACAAGAAAACTTGAATGAGTGCTCAGAACCAAAATTTTGAGTCAAGGAAGACAGATGAGTTTACACAGTTCCTGATGTGCATGAGAAATAGAGTTCGGATCCTTAGAACACAAATAGAAGACACTCTTTGTGTCTGTCCACAGCTATAAACCCAATTCTATGGACATGGACAGAAGAATGCCTGGGGGTTTCTAAATAGCTCCCTGGTTAATTTTTGAACTCTAGGGTTGATGAGAGACCCTGTCATAATCTTTATTTTGGAGTCATTTTGGTCTCCTATGATTTGGGGGAGTTTCACTCCTTCAAACTTCTGGAAATATCCTTGAAATGTTTATTCCTTTCCAATATTTGGCATAGTTCCCAAATAAAACAGCATGGGAATAAATAGAAATCATTAAGGTGGAGAATGTTAGTGGAAGTCATCCAATATAATGATATGTATTAGATGACCTTTGATTTAAAACACAGATACACTTATCTATATAAATATGTGCACTACATGTACTACACACATGTATACACACAAACACACACAAATTTCAAACTTGACTATTTCATAAAAATTTGGATTAAGGCTTTCTGAAAATTGATTAATGGAAAATACATTAATAATATTGGTCATGAAAGACACAGCAAATTTTAGGCCATTTTGTTTTTCTATATTAAAACTGTTGGACCGTGAAAGGTGGTCTGTTTTCTGGTTGAGGCCAAGGCTCACTCTGGAGACCCAGTAGAAAATTCTACAATTGAGGGAACAGAACAGTGAGCTTTGTCCCCCGACATTAGGCTGCTGACACCACCAGGAGCCCTCAACTCCATTACCCTGTGACTGTCAGTCACATAGAGCAGTGCCCCAAGTATCCTGTCTGGGCTCTACCCCCACAGTCACCTGACTAGAGCCAGGTATGCCCTGCCCCACAGTTACCTGACAACAGCAAGGTAGCCCAGCCCACTATAAAAGGGGTTGCTAGGCCCCTCCTTTCTCTCATAAGTTCTTGCTCTCTTTCTTGTCTCTTGCTCCCTCTTCCCCCCCCCCTTCCCCTCTCTCTGCATGGCCATGGCTAGCCTCTACTTTTCTTCTCTCCCCCGTCTCTGTCTCTCCCTCTCTGTTATCTACAATAAAAATAAAGCTCTAAAATGATGGACTGCCTCCTTTCATCTAGACAGCTATGCTGGAACAATGGAATAGGCCTTCCCCTAAAGAGACACATCTAATCTCCAGCAGAAAAGCCTCACAGCATTTCCAACCACCAGATCAGACCAAGGACTCCCTCAAGGGAATCACCCAGCGTCTTCTCTCCCTGCCCCTTTCTCTTCGGCCCAGGGACTGAATGAGCTGTGCCCTGGGCCCCGACTTTGTTCTCAGCTCTTCCATGACATCCAGTGGCATCTGAGATGTCCGAGACTGAGAACCTGTCGTCTCTGGCCTCCATGTGGCCCAGAGACCCCAGAACCGGCTCTCTCATGGTACCCAGTGGTCTGTGGTGCCCGAGAGCCTGAGCTCAGACTGTGCCTTCCCCACCCCCCCAGAGTGGGGTTCTGCAGCCTGTGAGACCCTATGCCTGTCTGCATCTGCCAGTCCAATCAATGGTCCAGTGTCTCTGAGCTCTGGCATGACTCTGGTCTCTCCAACCCCTTTATCTCCCCATGCCTGGTGCCCAACAATAACAACAAGGCATATCTTTAGTAATGGGGAAGGTCTCAGCAACTGATTAATAGATCCACTTACTTGTGGGCTCTTTCCTCTAAAATGGAAGGCTTTGTGAAAAGGAAGAAAATGGATGGAAGAGAGAAATTATGATATTTTCAAACAATAATGAAATATACATAATTGTGTGTGTGTCTGTGTGTGTGTGTGTGTGTGTGTGTGTGTGTGTATGTGTGTGTGTGCATACAATATAAGCCATATGGACAGAGTTAATAATTCTTTTTGTATCTGGAACCCAAACAAGCTAGTCCAAGGTTAATACATTTTAGCTTTACTATTTTCACTTTTTTGCATCATTCCACTTTTGTTCTATACTATCTGTAGAGCATACACAAAATAAAGATTGCCTCTGGTGAAAAAAATTAATCTGAGATTTAAATATATCCTCTTGGGTAAAGGATTTTTAGAGCTTTCCTCCAAATGACTATAGATAAGGCTATAACATGTTTTTGATCCACACGGAGCAGAACTCTCAAGCCAGGTTAGGCTTTATAAATACCCCTATCACAGGCTGCCTATTTGCTTATTTTCTGGCTTTTGAACACTTATTCTCAGTTAGCAGTGAGAACCCTGTTGAGCTATATTCGATTTGCTGACATTGCTGCTTTAGTTGGCCTTTGGAGGGATATTCCGCAAAATGGCTCTTTATATATCACTCCATACCTGTATTAGAGTCTTGTTGGCCATGACAATATTTACAGGGCTCACATTTTCTGCTATTGTGGTTGCTGTCATCTTAGCAATTGTGTTCTTCTCAGGGCAGTGAACCAGCTAACTACACATCTTCTAGGTATCTATTTTGAGAGTGAATCACTTGTGCTGGTAGAAATGGGATTTATCTATAAAAATGGACAACTGAATTGTCACCTTCCTCTCAGGTGCTTTCCTAATTATAATTTGTCCTATGCGGTATCAGGAAATGAGAGCGTAAAAAAATCAGACTCTCTGTATTCCTGTGAAACAAACAGGATTATCATATCCTGGGAACATAGGAAAATTCCTAGGAATAGCTCAAAGATAGCAAACAGCCCCTTATGAATATGTGCCATTTGGACCCATGTGGTAGAGACTGCCTTTAGCCTTATCTGAACTTTGACTAATGACGAGCCCAGTGATTTCTATCCCCAAAATAAGCTGGTGTTCTGGTACTGTCAGATTTGAAAAGACCTTTGTAAAGACATTTTCTGTTACCATAGCCACACCAAACCTTATTTTGTGTGTGGTCAATAGAATCAAACAGAGGATACTGAGACAGACTTAACTGAAAATCAGGGTACCACTTACCACAGGAAATGCTGGGCTTTGAGCAGAAAATGGTCATGTGACTGAAAGATGCTGACCCTTATGCCATGCCTAGATTTCGCTGTGCTCTCTTGTTGGTCAATATTTTGTTTCTTACATAAAGTTACTTAAACTTTAGGGAGACAGACTGACTAACTTTGTTAGCATTAACCACTTAAGGAAAGCTAAATTATCCTTGATTGACACAGGCCTGGATGTCTCAGAAAACTATTTGACGTATCTTTGTTTCTAGTTCCTCTTTCTGTCTATTTCCATCTGCCCTTCTTTTTTCTTTCCCTACTAATATCTTCATTTTCTACTGAAGTCTACTATTCTCTCTGCCACTAATCTACCACCTACACACACACACACACACACACACATGCATACACTTTTTATTATGGCAAGTAAATTACGTTTGTTAAGTAATGTATTTGAGTAAGGGTTAAATTTATCTGTGGGCATAAGGACAAATATTCTGAGTATCATTAGGCATTGTGCTATTTTAGTAAAGTGGTATTTGTAGATCCTCCTCCAAGGTCCATGACTTACTAGCCCTGCACCATTGGTTAGGCTTCTGGTACCAGGTATCTTGTTGATTGGCTATTAAATCCAATTAAAACTCAGTTGGTTACTACCAAGTTATGAACATTACTATTGCATTGTTATTAAATAGTATGGTTATCATGTCATGATGGTGATTATTGTATTTCGTAGGCATCATAGCTGGATAGGACTGCTGTTTATTTCCACCTTTGAAAGCATACATGGAAACTTCTAGTAGTTATTACCAACCTACCCTGCTGACAAGTCTAAGTATGAGGATTGCTCAGCATTGACCAGCAGCCAGTGTTGCGGCTCCTGATCACAGAGGCTTGGCACATCTTGGGAAATCTCCCAGCAATGAGAGCTTGCACGTTTTCTTTTCTGTTTTCTTCCTGCCTTCTAACTCTCTTGAGTACAGGATTCTGTGCTTACTTCTCAACTTCTGCAAGCCCCCATATTCCTGCCCTGGTTACTCTCCTGTTTTCCTGTCTGCTGTTGCTATGGCTGCTGCTGCTCTTCCATCCCTAGTGCTGCCCACCAGTCTAGCAGGCTCTTCTGTAGCTGTTTCTGTAGCACAGTCTACCCCTTTCACAGCTAGCTTATTGTGCAGTGATTCTGCTATTTATCTCACTGCTTCACTATCTCTGCTGCCACTGTTCTTTCACCATCTCTGCTGTTTCTTACTTCATGATACCGGATCAGGAATGAACAAGAGAAGCCTATTATTGGGACGATTGTTGCCACAGCGGATGAGGCTTCATAGGAGAATGTCTGTCAGCCAGTTCAGAGACTGAGCTGAATAGGCTGTTGTATATAGCCACACAAAGAATGTTTGCACCAACTACATCAAACCTCTTATGCAGGTAAAGGTTTGCACTTGTACCTATAGAGCCGTTTTTACCAGCATGGATCAATTGATGTGTACAGGGAACAGTCTGAGCAGATACAGCAACAAGCTTACTCCTGTGGATTCACTCACCATTGTAAAAGAGAATAGTAAGTGACAGCATGTATCTAACCCTATGCTGTTTGCAAGAGGCTTGCCAGTGTGCTAACCTAGTCATAACAATAAATTAATAATTCAGCACATTGTTTTTCTTACACATGTTTTATGTTAAATTCCAGGAGGCTGGTTTCAGTAGCAGTACTATTTCCCCCCTGACTCATGGGTGTATGTGTGTGTACTCTTTTGAAATGTGTGTATCTAGATTCATATGGGTGAACATAGACACATGTACTTGTGTATATGGAGACCCAAGGATGCCGAATCCATACAACTGGATTTACTGGCACTTGTAAGCTGCCATGTAGGTTTTGGGAACTAAACCTGTGTCCTCTTCAAGAACAGTAAATGATATTAAGCGCTAAATCATTTCTCCAAACATTGAATATGACTTTTAAATTTATCAAATGATGTAGATTAAATGATCTATCTTTTCAATATACAGAAGACTATTATGATAGAAAAAAACACAGAATTCAATAACTTACCATAACATTTTCTTTACACAAAAGTTGGAAGTAAATGATCTTTGCATTAATTATTTATTTCCTTATTTGACCGGGTCTGGCAACATAGATTTAAACGGCCTTATATTCGCCATCTCCTTAGTTCTGCCTTAGGTGTGGTGGGTTTTTAGGTGTGGATTAAAATGACCAGCTCCATGGATGCATCTTAAACCTGCATGGTACTAATTCATTTTAAAAGAATCTTTAGCATAAAGTTCATTTCTTCTGGTGGCCACTTGCAAATCTGACAGGAAAGAGCCTGGCACAATCAGGGTTATGCCATTATGCTCACGACTTTCCCAGAATGTGTCCAGGGAAGTAGCAGCATGGTTCAGGGTCATTACAAGGCATTCACACTCTCAGCATCATCTCTTTCTTGTAATTAGCACAGATTTATTGGCAGAGAAGGATTGCCTGTTAGCTTTGACTTCTTTGCCTTCCATGAAGTTATTTTGAAGATCTGTTTAGCCACTCCTCCTCCTTCTTTACCTACTTAGAATTTCCTGGTCTGGGGCTACATCTATCTAATTCTTACCTGTCTTCCATGACAGTGTCAATAGTTGGCTGCTTACTGATTTTAATTATTTTTGTAAATTTTTTTCTTTCGTTACTTTTTGCATTATTTAAATTTTCCTACATGTCTACAATGCAAAATGGTCCTATCCTCTGACATTTCTCCCCCAAAGCTCTCCCAAATTCCTTTCCCCAACACATTCCACTCTAAAATTCATGATCTCTTTTTTATCATTATTGTTGTTATCACCCACTAAACCCAATTAATGCTGCCCAAACACACATAGAAGTGAGTTATCTACTTTGTGTTTCCTTTTTCATTGAATATTTTCAATGCTTGAGAGATTAGTAAGATGCATGGCAAAAGTTAGATCTTTTTAAAAAATCTCTCTTTGAAACTAGATTTGAATCAAGAGAAAACACTGGAGAATGACACTTAGGTACTAGCAATGTGTGGAAGATGAGACAGTGTCCTAGAATATCAGCTCTGCAGGGGGTACAGTTGACTCTTTCCCACATCTGCAGTCTCTCTTCCTGGAATATGTTCCTAGTCATTGTTGTCTCAGCAGGAGTGTGGATTCAGGATGACACTAATAGTAAAATGGATGTGCCAAGAAAACAGAGCAGAAATACAAAGCATGGGTTCTTGAGAGACAGGGATGCTATCTGAACTATGGTTAGTCTATCTATCTTATAGGAAAACAATAGACAATGGATCGTTTTATTTCTACACTATGTTTAGTTCATAAAACTGTTTAAGTTTTCAGAAAGAGGCAGTAGAAAGGAAAATAACTAATACAATGAGGAACTAATAGCTTGACATATGAAGAGAATGTGGTTTTGAAAGTGGAGCGTAGATGATATAAACACTGGGAGTAAACTATTTCTTGCTATCTCTGTGACATTGTGAGTTTATATAAATTGTTTTTACCCTCTAAGCATCATTAAATTTTAAGAAGGTAAAGATCTGAGCCCATTAGCAGGGGTACCTCATCCTTGACCCTATGAGATGCTTTAATCTATTAGCAGGATCTTTTTAACTTCAAGTCTAAAAGACAAGGTCAGAAAGAGGACAGAGTGCCCAGGTTGAAGGAAGGCTTCCCTTTAGAAATAAACTGTATCACATAGATTTGTAGCTACTTTCCAAACTCTTCCCTGAAGCAAACTTGTTACAAACACACCAATCAAGCTGCCACAGAGAACATTCCCTGTCTCCCTCACTCTCAAAGGGGAGCAGTCAAGCAGAAATGCAATTACATTAAAAAAAGTTGCAATCATCTTAATTGGAAGATGATAAGGTGACAGGAGATATGATAGCAAAAGTTTAGACTGCAGGATCTGGGGAAGGAGATGGCAAATGTGAAAGATTCTACAACAAATCAATATCCCTGAATAGGAGAGTCTACTGAGCTACCTTAGCTTGAAATTTTACAGCAGAACATTGTGCTCTCTTACCTCTTTCTCCATATCTCTCCTCTCCCTCTCTGTTTCTTTCTCTCTCTTTCTTTCTCTCTCGCTCTCTTTCATTCTCTCTCTCATTCTTTCTCTCTCTTCCTGTTGCTCTATATTTGTTTCCCTGTCTCTCTGTATAATTCTTCTTTTGCTGTCTCTATGTTTCTACAGCTCTGACTGTCTCTCAGTCTCCCTATCTCCATGTCTCTGTTTGTCTGGACATCTGTCTGTTTCTCCCTCCCTCCCACCTCTCTCTCTCTTTCATACACACACACTTATGTAACACACACAAATATGATCAGAATCTGTTAACCCTAGATGGATTTGGCCCATATTATATATTTCTATGGCTAAGATTTTGCTTTACCAAAAGGTTTACAATTTGTATTTTGTTCCCTTTCTTCCTTCTCTATACTTATCATCTCACCTAGTGGCTAAGAAGGAAGGCAAAGAGAGAAATAGCTAGACCCATGCTAAGTGTTGTTTCATTCACTAGTGCTCGTGATTTACAGATGGCAAAGATCTTTCCATCAAAATGAGAAAATTCTCTATTGCCAGCAGCAGCGGGGAGTGGCCTACTTCAGGCCTGCAAGGAAATGGAGAGCACCCTTTGCTGCAGACCAAGTGGAACAATCAGTGATTCTTTCTCTAATTGAATCCTTGCTGAGAGATCCCTGTAGCTAATGGAGATGCTTCTTAGGGAGTTATTACATCAGATGTATTTGGGATTTAGTAGCTCTTGAGCTCTATGTTCCTCCAGGAGTGTAGTAATATATATTTGATAGATTATGCTAATTTATTAGGAAAAGTAGTTATCATAACATAAGAATCTAAATGAAATTAGATGAGACTTTTTTCAATTATGTTGCCACATAATACACTCTAGATGTTAATTAAGTGGAATCATACATTCTACTCTTAAGCTAGACATATTTGTGGAATTTCTTCAAACAAATCTCAGGTCTGCAATGCTCTTTGTATTCATTTTGCCTTTTATCTTTAGTTGGAGGTATATGTCCTTTGTTCTGTGACTGATGGAAATCTACCTTCTTTCTCAAGATCAGCTTCATAATACATGTCTCCTGTATCTTATACAAACACTCAGTACTCAATACATATTTGAGTCTCAGTGACCCTTTGTTAAGGACAATTCTGTCAAGGACAATGTTTCCTACTGAGGTGTTTCTGAAGAATAGCAACCAGTAAATGAATATAAGTATTTTGTGGAAAGCAGAGATTGAGTTACATATTACTATGAATGCTGTTTTCTATCCCCCATCCAGCACAGGACAGCTCTTGCGGTATTACTGATGCATTATTGAAGTCCTAGGAGCCCATGGACTTTTCTAGATCTCACAATTACTATGCTGTGATATTTGAAGGTTAAACCAAAATTTGCCGCCACAGTGAAGCAATATCATATTATGGGGACTAAGTAACAAGGGATTATTTTCCACAGAATCTTATGACTTATCATTCTTGTATTAACAGGCAAGAAATTTTGTTTGTCTATGAGCACTTCAGAGTGAAAAGTGGATCAATAAGAAAACAATTTATTTTCACAAGGGAGGAATTAGTGAATTCGTATCTCCAACAAACAAGCTGTCTTTAAGAAATGATAATATAAGAGTTAATGCATATATGCCTTTCTGTTCTGTATTGTGAATACCCCTTATCTTATTTGAAATAAATCAACTTGATCATGATTCTTCTGAACCCTAAAGTTCCATACTATTTGATAACTTTTTTTTTTTCTTCTTTCTTTCTTTCTTTTTTCTTTCTTTCTTTCTTTCTTTCTTTCTTTCTTTCTTTCTTTCTTTCTTTCTTTTTGATAGCTGGAATTCACACACATCATTCCATGAAGTACGCTAGAATCTTCAAATAAGTATAACAATCTCTTTTCAAACATAATGATTCAAGAATTTGTCTTTAAACTAGAACAAACTTAGAGAGCTGGTGTTAGTCATCAGGAAAACATTTGGGTTTGATTCCATTCTCTTTTGAAATAGCATCTCTTCATTTTAAAACATCCCTAGATATATCCCAATGCAGTGCTGTAGTCATTCCTCTGACTGACCAGATGACAAAGGGGAGTTAAGAAACACATGAAGCTGAGAGTTGGGAAGTAATCATAGAAGAAACTAAAATGTAAGACACTAATACAGTTTCTTTTTCATGTACAGTTTGTGCCATGATTGAAATTGTGTAATTGTTCTGGTTTGTGAACCTCAGCCTGGTAATTTCTAAATGAGATCATGTTGCACACTCATATCCTTTCATACTCTATCAACAATGGAATATTTGCATTTTCCTGTGATTGCTTTCCCAACTCCTTAGTGTATGAGACTTAAACCAGAGAATGATATGCATGTCTTCTACTACTGCTCTGCATCCTCAGTCCCTAGACACATTTCATTAATGATGACTGATGGACATGCTGCTAGCATCTTGTAGGTACAAGCTAGGAGTACCCTACTTTACAGTTGGGACCATAGGAGTGGAATGGAAATTAAGAAACCCTGGTTATTTGACATTGGCATTACTAGTGACAGTCTCAATATTCAATATTCAGTGTCTAGTGCAAAAGATTTCTATTCAGGTCTTGAAAGCTGAAAGGGATGAAGGTTATTATCATGGCTAATGTAAAAAGCACAAAAATAAACTATTGCTTCAAATTGGTTTTGTTTCTTTGTATTATATTTGTCTAAGAACAAATAGAAATTCTGTTTTCAATATATAATTTCTTCCTTGTCTTGACTTTTCTCCAGAATGCCCATAATGTTGGTAGTACAACACTGGGAAGAAAAGGACCTCTAGGTGCTCATACTGAGTCCTGGGTGAGCTGTAGACATACTATAACCCGCAGAAGTCCTTAGAGAATTCATTTCACTCCAGAGAGAGCCTTTACAAAAAGTCAACCATAGAACCTATCTCAGCAAATAACACAGTGGGGTGTGTGAGTGGGAGTGTATAATTTCCACTTTGTAGCATTTTATCCTAGGATGAATCTTGGGATCATTTAGTTGACCTTTTTGTAGATATTAAATGGTCCTGGTAGTATATTTAGCTTGATAGAACCACAGCTACTATTGCTGATACTTATTTCCCATTCATATTTCTATGGACTTTGAAAACCATGAAAGGAACAATCATCATACTTCTAAATGTGTACTGTAGACCAGCATGATTTGCAGCCCCTACCTCCACAAAACTTCTTGGGCCTCAAGAGAAAAAAACACCCACTTAGAAAATACTGAAGCTCATCGATGATTTAAAATTGAAGAAATAATCATTGAGTGGAAAAGGAGTTGGCAAATCTGGTAATGATATCTATCATGAGTGAAGGTGTGTAAGATTACAGAGTTAAAACTAGATGAAAAGTTGTAGTCATCTTTCAGTGGTTGGGCATAAATACTGCTAAAACTCAGGATGGTTGCCTAGCTATCCTAATATGAGAAGAGATGGTATCTATGAGGGATATAATTATAAAATGAAAGGAGTGGTGCTTCAAGGAATAAGCCTGAAAGGATTATTCAACCATTTTCTCTTTTGGGGGGATCCATATCAATAAAGCTTAATAAGAAGGAAGAGCAAAATTACTGCTGACTGTGAACTTAATAATGCCCCACTGGGAGTTCATTAATATCTCTACAGGTACACTGGAGCATTATCTTAATTGCACATGATACATTCAAAAATTGCCTTTTACAACGTTTGTGAAAATTGCCCTCTGGAACAAGTATTCTTACATTTTGTATTGCTTTCTCTGGCTATGAGTCCCCAGGAACAAAGGATTCTTATTCAAATATCCAGAAATAAGATGTTCCCCAGATGACTGACCTTGTCAAAGGAAGGGATATACTGTCAGAGAAGAAAGTTCAATGTGTAGGAACCAAAATCTAGAACTGCTTCTCTCTATTACATTTTGTGTTACTGTAATTTCCTTGATTATAAATACTTTGTAATGTGTTTTGGTAAAAAAAAAATAAGTTTGTGCTTGGGTAATGGTGACTATTCCGATTTTCAAACTGTGTACTAATATAAACAGAAGCACATCTGGACACAAAACTTGAGCTATTTTAACAGATGTTGAACATAAGATAACATCTGTAGGGGCATGTTTCCAACCTGAGATATTTTTCCTAGTAGTTGTTGATTTTGTAGAAATTGTGGGATAGAATTACATTTGAAAGGGCTCAGTGTTATCAACACTTACAAAATGGAACTGTGTTAGACTCCCATAATAATTGATTTTGTAAATTTTATGTGTGACAGTTATTTCTCTAGAATGCTAAATATATTCTATCCTTGATTTCTTTCTAATTTTGACTTCAGAGTAACAATGTTAACATAAATGTAGAACTGGGGACCCAAGATGCCAAATACCATATTTTCTGTTTGTGTCTGATAACCTTGTTTCTTAGGTGCTAAGAAGAAAGCAGGATAGGCAAAAATGTCAAGGCCCTGCCCCAACAGTTAGATATCTAGTGAGGCTGTGAGGTGTATAGTGTCAGAGATTTGGGCCAAAGCTGCTAACTATTGGCAATTTCACTTTTTCTTTCTATTCTGGCCCAAAGATGATGGCCTCTGGCAATTTTACTCCTGCTGATAGCATTAGGAGATTAAGAGGAAATCAGTTTAGATACTGGAGTTCTTTACTCATTGACTTAGGCATCTCCCTGGCCAAATGAGTCTTGGATTTGCTTCACTTTTACTGAGCGAGAGAAAAAAGAAAAAAGGAAGAAAGAATGAAAGAAAGTTAGGTACACACAGAGACACATGCACAATGGATGAAGCAGATAAGGGCTAAATCAATATTTTATTTTTGTTTTTAGTTTTTATACCTTCTCAGGATAATTAATCACATGAGTTTCTAAGCCCTTTTACACTCCAAACATTTACAGTAAATTTAAGGCAAGAGTTCATGTCATAGATGAGTAAGGCTTAAGGAATTCCAGCAGAATTGGTTACATGGCTTTTCATTAAACTAGTACCTTACTAAACATTCATTATCTGTTAATAGGTCCATAAGTTCATTAGAAGTTTAAAATGATAATTTTTATGTCATAAGTTAGTATTGTTTTGTCAAGAGACAGATCATGTGATCTGTCTTGTGTCTTATTATTTTGAAGTTTTGTACAGATATACTTGTCTATCATGTATTTGCTGTCCCTGTACCCACAATACATTACCTACAGGGTGCTTGAGAATATTTGTATCAATTTAGAAGTTCTATAAAATCATAATCAAGAATTATGAAATCATCAGTTTGTATACACAACTTTGCTATACAAAGGTACATTTTCATATTGATTCTACAGATCTGCTTAATATGGTGGGATAATGCCCAGGGATCATAAATATGCAATAGTGACAGGAAAGGTGCGTCAGCAACAACAGGCAATCCTGGGATGAAGCCTCTGAGGGTCTGGAATCTCAGAACACACCCATCAGGGCCATGCAAAATGGTGGGTAATCTCCAGAAAACTTACTTTCTAGGCATAACCTTTTCTAGATAGCTTCTAACAGTAAAGCCATCTAAAAACAGAACCAATAAAACATTAGACTGAAAGGAGATAGGGACAACTGGCAGGCACCAAAGCACATGTTTGCTCTTCATATGTAAGACAAAGACTTGAGTGGGATCCAGAGCAAGGAGGCTATTAAATAGTTCACTTCACCTCTTTGCTCCTTAACTTAATTCACCAGCCAGTTTTCTTTGTTTTATATTCTGATGAGAAGGAAAAAAATATCTCAAGGTAAGTCTCCATGATGAAGCGAGATAAGTAGTTTTTCCTAGTCCTTGTCACTAGCCATCATCACTTGCCTGCCCTTGGGAGAGAAGTAACTCCTGGTTCTTTGCAACCCACTGGCCACAGGAACTATGCACGTGAGGAACATATCAATGGATATTGTTCTCTCAGCATTTTTCTGTCAATTTATTATCTGTCTAATTCATTCAAGAAAGACTGACTCTGTTCTAATTCTCTCTCTCCCAGTAGAATGCTGTCCAGTTATAAAGGGATGATACACAGGGACTTGCCCTCCATGAGGTTAAGTACTCTGAAGAAAGAGGGAGAATAATAAACAGTTTGTTTAATTAGAATTGTGAAACTCGATTCCACAAAACAAAACAGTTCCAGGGATTTAAAAAAAAATCACCAATTAACCTTCCAATAAGTTACTGTTTCCCAACCCAAATAATGGAACTTGGGCACAAATTTAATGCACCTCCTAGAGGTGATATGACACTAATTGGATTTCCTTTACCTTTACATTATTATTCAATGTCAAAGTAATTCAAGTTCTCCAGTCATTTGTGAAATATGAGTACTGGTATTTTGAAAGCGATCACTAGTGCATGTATTTTGTGTTATGTCAATGTTCAAGTTTAGAACTGGATAAATAGTTTAGCATGTATATATCCTGCTTCCTGCAGAAGTCAGAGGTTTAGCTCTTAGACCACACGTGGTGACTGACAAATTTTCATAACTCCAATACCTGAGTTTTCAAGATCTGACACCCACTGTGAGCACCAAGCACCCACATGATACATATATATGAGCATACACACACACACACACACACACACACACGCACACGCACACGCACACACACACACACACGCACACGCACACGCACACACACACACACACACATATACACAAACACACAGAATCATACATGTGTATAGGCAAAACACTATTGCAAGCAAATAAGAGAAGTAATTTCCCATATGACTAAGAATGTTGAACATTTCTTTAGGTACTACTCAGCCACTCAGTATTCCTCAGTTTAACAGTCCTTGTTTAGCTCTGTACCCCATTTTTAATAGGGTTATTTGATTCTCTGGAGTCTAACTTCTTGAGTTCTTTGTATATATTGAATATTAGCCCTCTATCCAATGTAGGATTGGTAAAGAACTTCTCAAAATATGTTGGTTGCCGTTTTGTCCTATTGGCAGTGTCCTTTGCCTTACAGAAGCTTTGCAATTTTATGAGGTCACACTTATCATTTTTGATCTTAGATCATAAGCCATTGGTGTTCTGTTCAGGACAATTTCCCCTATTACTTTCAGTATATCTGGCTTTATGTGGAGGTCCTTAATCCACCTGGACATGAGATTTGTACAAGGAGATAAGAATGGGTCTATTTGCATTTTTCTACATGCTGACCTCCAGTTAAACCAGCACCATTTATTAAAAATGCTGTCTTTTTTCCAGTGGATGGTTTTAGCTCCTTTGTCAAAGATCAAGTGACCATAGGTATGTAGGTTTGTTTTTGGGTCTTCAATTCTATTCCATTGATCTTCCTGCCTGTCTCTGTACTGATAACATACAGTTTTTATCACTATTGCCCTATAATAAAGTTTAACAACCCTGAGATCCCACCTCACACTAGTCAAAATGGCTAACACCAAAAACTCAGGTGACAGCAGATGCTGATGAGGATGTGGAAAAAGAGGAACACTCCTCCATTGCTGATGAGATTAAAAGCTAGTACAACCACTCTGGAAATCAGTCTGGCAGTTCCTCAGCAAACTGGACATAATAATACCTGAGGACCCACCTGTACCACTCCTGGGCATATACTCAAAAGATGCTCTAACATATAACAAGGACACATGCTCCTCTATGTTCATAGCAGCCTTTTTTTTTTTTAAATAATAGCCAGAAACTGGAAAGAACCCAGATGTCCTCAACAGAGGAATGTGGTACATCTACACAATGGAGTACTACTCAGCTATTAAAAACAATGACTTCATGAAATAAACAGACAAATGGATGGAACTAGAAAATATCAACCTGAGTGAGGTAACCCAGTCACCAAAGAACACACATGGTATGCACTCACTGATCAGTTACTATTAGCCCAATAGCTCAAAAATACTCAAGATCAAATTCACAACCCAAATGAAGCTCAAGAAGAAGGAAGACCAAATTGTGAGTGCTTCGGTCCTTCTTAGAAACAGGAACAAAATACTCACGGGAGCAAATACAGAGACAAAGTATGGAGTAGAGACTGAAGGAAAGGCCATCCAGAGACTGCTACACCTGGTAATCCATCCCATATCTAGTCACCAAACCCAGACACTATTGTGGATGGCCAGAAGTTCATGCTGACAGGAGACTGATATAGTTATCTCCTGAGAGGATCTCCTAGTGCCTGACAAATACATAGGCAGATGCTGGCAGCCAAACTTTGGACTGATCACAGGGTCCCCAATAGAGGAGTTAGAGAAAGAACTGAAGGAGCTGAAGGGGTTTGCAACCCCACAGGAAGAACAACAGTGTTAACCAAGGACACTCCCCCAGAGATCCCAAGGACTAAACCACCAACCAAGTAGTACATGTGGAGGGACCCATAGCTCCAGTTGAATATGTAACAGAGAATGCCCTTGTCCTGTGAAGGCTTGATGCCCCAGTGTAGGTAAATGCAAGGGCGGGTAGGCAGGAGTGGGTGGGTGGGTGGAAGAACACCCTCATAGAAGCAGGGAGAGAGGGGGGTGGGATAGGGAGTTTTGGTGAGGGTGGGGGATTAACTGGGAAAAAAGGATAACATTTGAAATGTAAATAATGGAAACATCCAATTAAAAAAATAAAAGGGACATCAAATAATTTAAAAAGAAAAGAAAAGAAAAGAAAAGAAAAGAAAACAGGAGCAGACATATGGCTCAGCAATTCGGAACATATACATTCCTTTCAAAAGATCTGAGTTGAATTTTCAAGCACCCATGTAAGGTAGCTCAGAACCATCTGTAACTTCAGTTCCAGGGTATCAGATGACCTCTTGAGGACTCACTGGACACCTAAACACTGAGATGATTATTTATACACATAGTCAAAAACATTTATATTTAATTTTCTAACAAAGGATTAAGAAAAAGAAAGCAATAAATTATAATGTAACTTGCTTCATGGAACTCTGAGGAAAAACAAAACTGAAAACTATGCAAATAAATAATAGTTTTAACAAAGATACAAGCAAATAAGCAAAATTAATATATTCAAGCATGATAGATAAGCATATTAATATTGCCTCATACATGCTACAATGAAAATAAAAATTATTTTGAAAGTAAGTTAATAAGCAATGTGCAAAGCCTACATAGAGACAATTATATGATTTTTCTAAGAGTAAATAATGGAAGTAAATGAACACCTTACAATATACTCTTATTAATCTTTGAAAATTCAAATGAGCATATAAATTTTAAATTAAATTTAACATATCATCATCCTATCATCTCCCACTTCCATCCTCCATATCCCTATCTTACCTCAACTTTATGTTTTTTTAATAGTCCACTAACTCCAGTATTTGTTGTACATTACTTATATCTGTTTTACCATAATTGAGCTTATCCTTATGTAGTTGAGATTGATTGACCTCTTAGTGGTCATAGCTTTAAAACTGATTTTTCTCTCAAAAGTCATCAATTGTGAATAGCTCTACAGTGAGGGGTAGGGACTTTTAAGTTCTTTCTTCTTCCATGTTGGAATGTTGACTGGTTTGATCTCATGAAAGTCTGTGCAGACAACAAAAGTTCATGAGTGTATGTATCTTGCCATGTCTAAAAGGCATCAGTTGGGTTTGGTCCTCCATGACCATTAGTCTTAATAACTTTCTCATCTTCTTCTACAATGATCCATGTGTTTTAACAGGATGCACATAATGTTTCTAAGAAGGTTGCTTTTATGTCTGAGTATCCACTGGACACTTGTTATCTTCAATTTGAACATTTGTGAGTTTATACAAAAAAAACTTCTCTGATGAGTTGTGAGAGCTACTAGAGTCTATGAATATAAAGATATGAATTTAGAATGCACTCTGATACTATACTTCCTTAATAATATATTAAAATTCCTAAAATCAAAGTAGTAAGTCACCCTTCCTCCATAGCCTGTGGACTCATAAATAATGGCCTTGTATCCAGATTACAAAGCACAAGTTTCCACAGAAAATAGATGTCTACCTCTTTTAAAATCCTTGACCCTGTTGCATTCATGGGCACTTCTTACTACATCAGTCCTTGTTGAAACTCACAGTAGCTGAGTCAGACTCTTGATGACTTTGTTCCCTTAGTGCCTTCTTGCATTCTGAAACTTAGGCCTCAATTAATAATTTGAGTCAGGAACAACTTGATTTTTCCATGTGCTATGAACAAAGTGTGTAACGTTCATTATAAGGGTCTTAGCATTAGGTTTGTGTGGGCCAATGAAAGCAAGGACAATAGGCTACATTGTTTAGGAAATTTGGAGACATGTGTAACATCTCAAGAGGAGTGTCTTAGTCACTTTTCTATTGCCATGACCAAAAGAATATTAAACAAGCAAGTGAAACCCTGAAAACCAAAAAACAAGAGCATTAACAACTACAACAACAATAACAAAAACAACAAAGACACCACCACCACCAACAACAACAACAGAGAAGAAAGTGTTTTTAAATGGGGACTTACAGTTTTAGAGGATGAGTCCATAACCAGCATTGCAGGCAGGTTGGCAATATTTCTTCAGCAGTAGCAGAAAGCTCACATCTGATCCACATGCATATAGCAGAAAAAGAGCTAACTGAGAATGACATGGGTTTTAAAACCTTACAGTCAACCCATTCCTAGTGACATATTTCCTCCAACAACACAACACCTTCTAATCCTCTCCAAAGAGTTACATCAACTAGAGATCAAGTATTCAATTATATGAACTTGTGGGGGCCATTCTCATTCAAATAACCACATGGAGGTATCCCTTTGTCAACTAATGGCTTCTGAGAGGAACATTATATCTTGTTTAGGGTAACTCCAGTTCAACTATTTTATATGAAAAATATATTTAATGAATTTGAATTAAAATAATAACATTTTTTAATTTTCCACAAGTGAAGACACAGTGTTGTAAAATCTAAGTTCTACAGTAATATATTGCTATAATACAATTCTCATTAAATCTTAATGAATACTTTTGTAAATTTTTTAAAAGTTCTTCTAAAGTTCATATCCAAAACTAAACAGATCTGATTATGCAGGGTACTTTCTAAATCAGTTTAAAGAAGGAACACACAAGAATTAATACAGTTTTAACACACTCCAAGCTCATAAAAGCTAACATATTTAAGAGTTGACCCAAGACTTGAAAGATAAAAATATGATGTATAAGTCATATCCAGATATCAAATGATTACTTCAGAATTTAATAATATGGATCAGTGAAATGGCTCACAGGAATGGGCCTTAACACTCAAGCCTACTGGTTGGAATTCAATCCCCAGAGCCTATGTAAAGGTGGAAGCAGACTACATGCTTCACACAGTTGACTTCTGATCTCCTAGTATGTGCTCTGGGATGTGTGCCCATCCCTCCTGCCCAATAGTAATAAATTAAAAAGAAGAATTTAGTATACGAGAAGAAACAGTCTTCCCTGCAAGCAAACCATGATTAATTGTTTAATGACAGGTATTGCGGCAACAAGTGAACCATGTGAGAGCTTGTTCTACCCCATTGATCAACCTGAAATAACATGAAGAGATTTCACCAAAAACCATGAATATTCTGTCACTTTGAAGGCACAACCTTGAACATTTCTAGTGAAACCTGTTAGATGAGCACAATGATCCACTCAGCTCTGAGGACTTGATTTTGGGTTTGAATGATAGTGAAGATTTAAGTATTTAGCAATATGTGGGGAGGCTAAATATACAAAGAATTTTGACAAGTTGCACACACAGACAGAAATAAAAGAGAAAAAGGGAGAGAAGGAGGGAGAGGAAAATGCAAGGTAAGGGAGAATAAAATTAAATTCATATTTTTATTATATATTTATATATTCAAATGCAAAGACAAACATACTAAAGATATTTAAGAATACATTACTAGGGAGCCATGGATTCAATGTACCTGGTGGTTTTAGGTGTAATTCTTTGCACATTGAGTCAGTGATGTATTATTAATTTACTAAGACAAACAAATCTTATCCCAAAGTTCATTCCATGCAAAGTAGGTGGTGGTAGCTTCTTATTCTATTTTATACTTATCATTAACTACATTATTCTTCAGTGATAGGCACATTTTCATCAGGAGAAAAGGATAAGTAATACAGTAAGAGGCATTTTTAATTCTGTGATTAAACATTAAAAGTAGTCTCAGAACAATGACTTCATAAACCAGAAAATCCCCTGGAAAATAAGAAGCTGAGCATGAGGCCTCATCACCGTGTAAATATGCAGGACCATGTATCACAGGTTATAGAAATTTCTCGGTCCTTTCATCTCTATTACCAGGAGGGTTATCTCTATGCAATGCATTTTGATCTCAGATGTGAAATCCATTTGATCTTTAATTCCCTATCCCAGGATCATTATATGTCTGGTGTTGACATAAGTAAAATAGTGAAGAGCAGGTGTTTATGGGCTTAAAATTGAAACTTGCGTCCTAATTCAAGGGCTATTTCCTATGTTCCTGAAACGAATAGACTTAAGAAAGCAATGGTTTCCAAAAGACAGGTGACAATGAGGAAAGGAGTCTTTTTTACCAAGATTTTCATAACTGTAATTGGTGAATAATTTAGAGAATGATTTTCCATTGTAGTATTGTATAATTGTGATGTTTCTCAGCATTTATGTAAATGAAAAGTTGATAGTAGACTGGGTCTATCTTTACTAGCACTCTTTCAGAAATGGAAAGGAATGTGGGCAGTGAGCGACAACAGCTGTGCATCATAATAAGACTTATACATTTTATCAAATCAAAGTTAATGGAAATATCTTAACCTTCTTGCCTTGTATTTTTTTCATTTCTTTTTAGGAAAATTCTATCATGTCCAACTACCTCCACCCCCTGTTTCTCCCGCAAGCTCTATAAATGAATATTTTCCTTTCCTCAGTAATTAAAGTTTCCAAACTAAAAAGCACATACAGAGCCCAGATTGTTAAGGTGTTTGTATGAGCACCCCCCAATGTGTTTAAACAATTTGTTTGAACAGTTGTTTCAGAATAAGCTGCACACTGACTCTCAGTGATGACACAGTCATTGCTAGGGGCAGAAATCCACTTATATTCTGATCATATACCGGTCTTGACTTTTATGCTTATTACTAAATATTTTAGTAAAATTGTGTAAATTATCATAATTAAGAGTTCAGTCATTTTCACAGCACATTTTCAGGCTTGAGTAGGAATATTAATTCTATAGTTATGTATTCTGAGGTCATGGTTGAATTCTGTAGCTCAGTGCCTACTACTTGTATAAAATAAGCTAATAAAAATATAGTACCACATAGTATTAATCTAGTATACTATAGTGTAGAACCCTTCCCAGTGGCTCGATGAGGAATTGCCTATGAAACTATTAGAGCATTGTGTATATATTATAATGATTTTAACATACAAAAGTTGTTGTTTCTATGGCTGTCATCACTGGAATATATGCAAAACTGTTAACTTGTATTAGGACACAGAGGAGAAAGCTAACCTATGCTATAGAAAATTTGGGAAATTGTATTCCTTCTTCTGGTTACTTTAATAGGATTCTCTGATACAAATCCACTTTGGAGAGTAAAGTTTCATTTGGAACTAGTGCTCTGGAGGGAATTAGAATCTATCATGGTGAAAAGTCCAAGAGGCCAGCTAGGCAGTCAGGGGAAGAAAGAACATGTAGGTAAAGGTTATTAAACTTGAAATCCCACCTCCACTGATGAAGTTCTTCCAAAGGATCAGTGCCCTAAACATTCTACAACCTTTCCAAACTGTGGCACTGACTGGAGACTAAGGAGTAAAAAAATGCATGAACCTGTGTAAGATATTTCACACTCAGACCAACACAAAAAGTCAAATGTGGAGAACAGACAGCCCTAGTTAGGGAGATATATTATCCTATCTTTTCATATTTATTCCTGAGGGTATGAAATGCTCACCCAGTCCTGGTATCATGTTGAACAGTGCACATACCTGCCTTGTGAGAGCAGTTGATGCAACGAAATCATTGAGATGCAGGTACTAGTTAACAAATGACTCAAGCTCTGATCCCAGTACTTGATACTCCAAGTTTATTCCACTGTACTCCCAGTGCCTTTTGAAAGAGCTATTTCTCAATTACTGAGGTGAAGACCTCAGCAGAAGACTCTGAGGTTTCCTAACACTGGTCTGTGCTTTCAATTTGGGGCAGCGAGCCTTCTTGCCATTGGCTAAGGTGCAGTCCTGCAGCATGGATAGGGAAACCAAGAACATCTGACTTCTTTCTGGCTGTATACTGCTACTGTATAATTTAACACGTTGGTGGAGTCCTGATCTTTATAATAGTAATGACTATGCTTCAACAGAAGAAAATAACATGGAAAACCAACAACAATCAAATCGAATAAAGTTTTCTGGACTCTGAAAGTCAAAGTGACTTTGTGTCAAAATAGATGGACTATTGGTTCAATTAATGCAAAGATCAAAAATTATATCTGGGAAAATAACAAGATAAAAATTTTTCAAACAAAACCTTGTAACTACCTTGTTATTGCACATAACTATGTGTACTAATAATCATAGGTTATTTCTAGAAATTACTACCTTCCAGAAATCAGAGTGAGAACAAGTTGGGTGGAGTACACTGTAGAGGTTAATTACCACAGGGATCTGGATGTCAGGTCTCAAGCCACGCTTGTAATCAGTAGTGGCATTGTAGTTTCCTTATGGTGTTTGAAACTGTGTGTGTGTGTGTGTGTGTGTGTGTGTGTGTGTGTGTGTATTTATATGTATATATAGTTGTCATACATATAATATAATATAATATAATATAATATAAATGTTACAGATCCTCAATTTCATTTATCTTACTACCAATTCTTCAAAATCACTCAAGTAACTAAATTTCAAGCAATCCCAAAGCATTCAATCCTCACCAGGAAGTTAATTTGATACTTAACTTCCTCTATGGTTCCCTAGTTTAGTCTTCACAGGCATAAGCTCTAGAGCTCCTTAAAACAACTAAATAGATTACTCTCATCTAAAAGTAACATATATCATGCTAATAAGGAAATGAGGGAATCTTTAGTGCTTGGGCACTGCCCACAACAGAACTGAAAGCTGTCCTCTAGCACCTAAGGAGAATGTGTGCAGCTTTGGAGAAGACCTTCCAACGTGTAAGAACCTCTGAAGCAGTGCTCCTCAACCTTCCTAATGCTGTGGCCCTTTAGTGCAGGAGGAATCCTGTTGTGGTGACCTCCAGCCGTAAAAAAAAATACTTTGCTGCTATTTCATAACTGTAACTTTGCTTCTCTTATGAATTATAATGCAAATATGTGATATTCAGAATATCTGATATGTGACCCAGAAGAAGGCCATGAACCGCAGGTTGAGAAGGCTTATATTGGGGACCCCCTCCCCCTTTATCTGGGCTAAGTGTGCTACTGAGCACCCTTATATCAAGGTGTCCATTGGCAAATGAATCACTACATGGAACTCACTTTGATGTGTCTTTGCGGGTCCTCAGATCTCTTTGCTAACAATTCATGATGTCCATGAGGAACCATAACCTCTGTTGACTACTCTGGTCTCTAGATACAAGGCAGTTGGGCTGCATTGGTTTTATATGAGTTACAATATTTGCAGGATTGGTTACGAAGCTTCCATTTTTAACTAGCCATGATGTTTACCATAGCCTTCCCTGCTATACCCATTCCCATTTCTTTCTTTTTTTTTTTT